>CM076582.1:867101624-867196508 GCA_034641835.2 Pinus albicaulis
TTGTTGGGTTTGTGTTATATTCTTTCCACGACTAGTCACGTGCAACGGGGTAAAAACGGGGGGGGGTGATAGCCCCCACGACGTATTCTTGTTGGGCACAATGTCGTGGGGGTCACGGGTGGGCGATAGGCCCCCCCAATGGGGTGTCAGACTGACACCCGGGAAAAAAAAATTGGATATTATTTTCCAATGGGTGGACCTGCCCATGGTTTTGTGCATGGGTTTGCACATTTTTTTGGGGCATGATGGTTTTCGGCCCTTGGTATTTTTTAGATCTAGTCAAGGGAACTACGGTTATGTTCTAATCCAGGGTTAATGGATTGGGTTTTATGTATGCTTCGGCATGTATATATATGTGTTGTAACACTAAAAGGAATATAATGAAAAATCAAGCTGGTCGTCCCGATTTGGGATCCAGGGGAAAATCTCTGTGTTTATCTGTTTTATGTTTTATGCTCTCGCTATTGTTTATTTTCTGTTATAAGATTCGTGTGTAAATAATTTATGTTCAGGGTTAAAACCTACATTTGGTATTGAAGCTGTTTCGGCTTCAAGGGGACGCCTTTGCTGCTGAGGGATTTTTGTTCGGGCCTGAGGTAGACCCTGTTCAGTGGGAGATCTGTGGGATCGATTCTTGCGGTAAGAGAAGATGGCGAGTAGCGGAAAGATAGAGATCGAGAAATTTAATGGTCGGAGTTTTGAGTTGTGGAAGCTCAAGATGGAGGATCTGCTGGTGGATAAAGATCAGTGGATCGCGGTAGATCCAGGTACTAAACCAACGACAATGTCAGATGAAGACTAGAAGAAACTGGATCGGAAGGCTAAGAGCACAATACGGTTGTGTGTCTCAGATTTAGTATTGTTGAATGTATCTGGGGAAGCTACGGCGAAGACCTTGTGGGAAAAACTTGGGACTTTGTACCAATCTAAGTCTCTGGTGAATAAGTTGTTCCTGCGGAAAAATCTGTATAACCTGAGGATGAAGGATGGAGACTCGGTGACAGAGCATCTAAATGCCTTCAATACTGTGGTAAGTCAGCTGTCATCTGTTGATATTAAAATCTCAGATGAAGATAAGTGCATCATTTTGTTGTGTTCTCTACCAGACTCGTGGGACAGTCTGGTTATTGCAATAGGTAGCAATACAACTACCTTGAAATTTGATGACATTGTCTCAGCCTTGCTGTCGGAGGAAATGAGACGGAGAAATATGGAGGGTCAGAATGGAGATGCCTTATCTGTACGAGGAAGGTCCCAGAACAGAAACAAGAATAAGGTTTCGAGTGGAAGATCTAAATCTAGAGGGAGATCTAAATCTCCTGGAAAGTTTGTAAAGGTGTGATGGAAATGCGGAAAGGAAGGGAACTACAAAAAGGAATGCAGATCTAAAGCTCCTGAGAAAGGAAAGGGATCTGATGAAGGTCCTTCTGCAGAGGCAAAAACCACCTCGGATGAAGGTGGGGATGTGTATTTGGCTTCTTCTTCAAATACACATGTAGATCATGAGTCATGGTTGATTGACTCAGGTGCATCCTTTCACTTCACTCCCCATAGGGAGTGGTTCTGCGAGTATGAGAAATATGATGGTAGTGATGTCTTCCTAGGGGATGATAGGAGGGCCAGAATCATCGGACGTGGAAAGGTCAAGCTGAAGCTGCAAGGTGGAAGGATTAGAACACTTCCTGGTGTTCTACATATTCCTGCATTGGCTAGAAATCTGATTTCTGTAAGCAAGATGGATGATGCAGGTGTAAAAACAGTGTTCGAGAAAGATGCCTGCAAGATGGTTCGGGGAGCACTAGTATTAATGCGGGGAGTTCGGACTGGAACTCTGTACAAGCTACAAGGTAGCACAGTTATTGATGGGTGTAACAGTTCTTTGGTTCCTGAAAGTGGGACGGAAAGCCTAGCTGTGTCTGGAGAAAAGACCATGCTATGGCATCAAAGGCTTGGACATATTGGAGAGAAGGGCCTTCGGATACTGCATAGAAATGGTATGGTAGAAGGTATGTCTAATTGCTCTCTGGATTTCGATTTCTGTGAACATTGTGTATATGGGAAGCAGAATCGGGTGAGTTTTCCTTCTGGTGCTAAGAGGGCAAACAAGATATTAGAGCTTGTGCACAGTGATGTGTTTGGACCTGTGTCAGTTCCATCACTGGGAAAGTCTATGTACTATGTTTCATTCATAGATGACTTCTCAAGGAATACATGGATATATTTCTTGAGGAAGAAATCTGAAGCTTTGTGTTACAACATTTTTTGGTCATCTAACCTATTATTATTAGATGAACCCCACCATGTAAGACCCATTTTACCTAAATACAAAATTGCTTTCACCATATAAAATAACTCATTTGTTTATATTCCCTGGTCATATTTAACCCAAAATAAGGAACTTAATTAAATAAATCCTTAGTTATTTAATTATTTCCTAAGAATAAGCTATTTAAATCATTATTTGAATAATATTCTTAGTTAAATTTGACTAAATCATTCATAAATAATTAAATAAATAATGGTTTATTTAATTATATTCCACATCATTTCCCTAAAATGAAAAATAAATCATTTATTTATTTATTATTTATAAACCGAGAATTGACCCAAGTCAAGAACCCTTTCCTCCAACAAATATAATAAAATATTCCTAAAGGGTGCTTCTAGAATTCGATTAATAATATTTTATTCATGCTGAGTTCTAGACCACCCCAATATTTTGTTATAAATAGAAGGGTTTTCCCCATTCATTAATCACCTTCATTGCATTGATCACTGGATCTAGTCTTGTCCTTATTTTTTTCCATTTTGCTTTGTGAACTCCCATTGAGTTCTATGTTTGCTTTTCTACACCCATAAGAGAGAGAAATGTTAGATCTAAAACACTGAGGACTTTCAAGAACCCATCCTATTGAAGAGAACCGGAAAACACCTTTCTTGTTTTCCTCTCAGGTGCCCCATTCTTTAATATAATATAAAATTATTTTAAATACATTATTCTTATCTTGTCTATTGATGCATGGAGCCATATTATATTTTATCTGCTTAATGTCTTTTGTGCTTAGATATGAACTTGTGCAGTAAACTTAAAGATATTTTTCAGCCATAATCGATGTTAGGGCTATTTGTTATGTGTAGCTAAAGTGATCTTTTACGACAAAAGATTCATACTAACAATTGGCGACTCCACACGGGTTTTCTTATGCGACCGCTGTCGTTTTATATATTCCTGCATATCCAGTTGTTTTAGACCCTAGGGTTTCTCTTCCATTTTCTGTTTTTCCTATTTTTATGGTGTTTTTCACTCTAAAATCCTCAAATAGTCAAATTTTTGACTTCCGTGTGTTTCTGGCCTTATTGCGCAGGTGACAGACATCAGCCGCAGCTGAGACGACGGAAATTTTTCGAAATATGCCCGCAGAAATGGGATCTGGGGTCACCTTGTGGCCCAAAAAGAGAGACTTTGAGCTTGAGAGACGCACTTTTACGCGCCCCCAAGCACACGACACGGACTAAAACGAGGTCGGAGCACAGCCGACACCGCCCACTTTTTTTGCAGCTTTCCCGACACTTTTAAGGTTTGTACGGAAAGCACGTCGGGGTTTTCCGGCTACGTCTGCACGCCGTTCGGACACATTTTGTGATCTTCTTTACTCAACTAAGAAGGGAATCTTTCCCCTTAGGGCTGTAGTACCCTCCACTTTTTGTGGGAGAGTCTTTTCTATTTCAGAAGTCTAAATTTTTAGAGTTTCAGCCTTATTTTTCTCAGATCTGATACCTCCATTTCAGATCCTTTTAGATCAGCTCTTCGCCCTCTCCAATCACTTCATATTGTTTTGTTTGGGTTCATTTCTAAGGCCACTTCCTTGTCTCTCCTAGTTTTAGCTAATCTCCTCCTTTTTAGCAGCAACCTTGCCTCAGACTCTTTGTTTTTCTTTGCACCACTTTTCAGCAGATTTCTCCTTTAGATCCCAGTCCCTCTCGACATTTGATCTATTGGCCTCTTTTTAGCGTGATTTGCTTAGTTTTTTCCCTCTTATCGACTAGTTTTGAGAGACCTGCCTTCTTGGGTTAGATTGATGCATTGGTAGCTGTTCATTTGCTGTTCTTTTTGTCTTATTTACTACAGATTTATTTTCAGTTAGATAGCACACTTTTTATTTTACTCTCAAAACGTCTGGGTTTAAACAATTAAAATTAATGCACGCCACACATAACCCTAAGTGAAGAAGCGCCTGGTTAACACCGCCTGGAAAAGACTTTAAAATCAATTGTCACTGCACCTTTCTGCCCTTGACCTCACTTGATTTTTTCCATCCCTACCCTTTTTGGTTTTTCTTCTTCTCATCATCATTACGCCCCCAAGGCACCTTTCTCGGAGAATTCTTGGCCTTCACCCTTAGTTTCCGCTTGGTCGACTTCCTCCTTCCCATCGTCATCGAGTAAGTCCTCCCCCGAGTCCGCACTCCGACTCTTCCTCTGATTGTTCGGGTTCCCCCACTACTCCTGGTTCTCCCCCTGTCACTTTCACCATGTCTTCTTCAGGGCCTACTACCAGCAGCAACCCCAGTACTACTGCTGGGTCTGTTTCCAGTGGAACCACCTCGGGACCTACCTCGACTGCCCCATTGCTCCCTTATATAGCCAGCCTTAATCTCCCCGACTTCAATCAGCTGATTAATGACCCTATCCGCCACGATGTTAGTTGGCCTGCTATGCCAACCAAGCTCCCCTCCTACATTCCCAAGTTCGAAGTCCTTGCTAGTGAGGATCCCTCCAACCATATCTGATCCTTCCATATGTGGTGTTCCTCCAATTCCATCACCGACGATTCTATCCCTCTTATATTGTTCCAATGCACGCTTACAGGCGAAGCTTCTAAATGGTATGTTGAATAGGCCACCTCCTCCCATACCACTTTTGCGACCATTTCCCAAGCCTTTTTATCTTATTTCCAGCTCCCTCTCCGATACGACACTAGTACAGAGCTTTTAACCTCCTTCCGTCAATCCTCTTCAACCCGCCTTTCTGCTCATGTCCAGGAATGGCGGCAAAGAAGAAGCCTATGTTGCGCTCCCCCCTTTGAAGATTGGGTTTATATGGATTGGTTCCTTCGCTCTCTCTTACCTCCCATTGGAAAATATGTCGCCTCTCATTTCCCTCAAACCGAAGAAGCCGCCCTCCAAATCGCCTTGAAATATGACCTTATTTATGCTCAATCTGGTTATGTTTATACCATCCTTCCTGACCTCCCCAAGCCTGGCGGTGCTAACGCCCCGGGGGCATCTCACTCTGCCGACGGTATCGTCAGAGCTCTTTCCCATACCTCTGCCCAACCTACTATGGGCTATGGTTTCCCTCCGGGAGGGGCCAGCACCTCTAGCACCTTTCCCCCTCCAGGTAGCATGTATCCAGGATACGACATCCCTCCCCCTTTTGCCCCTACTCCTGCTTACCTCACTGCTGCCCATCCTAACCCTTATCCTTACCCACAGCTTGGTGTCCCAGCTCCTCCATCATTTGGACCTCTCACCCCCTTGCCTTCTCAACCCCCACCACAGCACTTACTACCCCCTCTAGGGCACGTATTTGCGCAGCAGGACACGACCAATTCTCTTCATTCTCAAAGAAAGAGGAAAGGCAACCAATCTACCCTTGGTAATCGTGGACCCAATCCTTCAACTATTGATCCTCACACTGCTAACTAACCACAGGGTTCTCAGCCCAAACCGAACAGGCCACTTCGCACCAGTAAGCCCTATTCGTGTTGCGGTGTTTATGGTCATTACACTCACGATTGTCCCTTATTACCACAAATGTGGCAGATGTGGGATTATCAGGCCACCGTGCGGGGACAACACTCCTCCCCTACTGTCCCTCCGACCCCAGCTACTTCTCAACCCGCTGTGTTTACCGATCCTTTCCCCCAATAAGGATTTGTGGCCACTCAACCCCCTCATGCCCCGGTAACCACTCAACCTTCCCCTTCTGGTTCCTCTGATTACCAAATTCTCATGATGGCTTCTGACCCACCTCTCACCGTCGACCTCAACCTTCAAACTCGGTCCCGTAAGTATCCCACACCTCCTGTTTTGTCCGTCTCCGAGTCTCCATTGTCAGGTTCTACAAAGCCTCTATCGACACCCAATGGTCCCTTGCAACTCCCTCTGCCCAAAGCCGAGGTTCATCCCAAGACTCCTAAGGGACCATTACGCCGAAATGCTACCTCTAGTCGAGCTGCCCATTCATACAACATAGTAGATGATCTGGCCCAATCTCCTGCTGCCATTTCAACACTAGAACTCCTCCAGTCGTGTCCTTCTCAAAAAAGGGCTCTACTATCTGCCGTGGGCGCTGTAGATCCTGCTGATGACCAATTGATTGTTTTTGATGCCCATCAGTCAGACCACCCCCCTCTCCCTCCTTCAGTTGCTTTCCAAATCCCAGTCAAAATCCGGAGCGCCAATGTTGCTCGGTGTATTATTGATGAGGGGGCATCTACCTGCGTAAGGTCCGCTTCGGTTTGGAAACAACTCGGATCCCCTGAACTAGCCCCTTCCACCATTACCCTTCGTGCATGGGATGGCCATGCCTCCTAGCCCATTGGCCTATTCCGTAACTGTCCTATCACCCTTGTCGGCAAGACTGTTTGTGTCGACGTTGAAGTTATCGACGCCCCCCTTAACTACAACATCCTTTTGGGGCATAGTTACACCTATGCCATGTCTGCCATCCCATCCGCAGTCCACCGCAAGATGTTCTTCCCTCATAATGGAAATATTGTCACCATTGACCAATTAACCTACCATGAACCAAAATCTCAGACCTCCCCTGAGTCCACCATTTCTACTATCACCAATAAACCGACTATTGATTCTTTGACCAGTGTTTCCCCCGAAGTTTACAAAGAATCCTCTTTGCTTGGAAATTTTCTTGGTCCTCCCCCTCCTCCTGTCTCTGACCCCAACTTAGCGAATGTTTGCATGATGCAATCGTCTCAGGCTGGCCTTTCACAGCTTGCTCCAACTAGTCAGCAACCTCAATCTCGCCCACCGCAACCTGCTCCTAGCCCTTCGCTTCAGTCAACCAAACCTTTTTCACCGGGCACCTCCCATCACAATCAAGAACCTCCCTACCCTCCTGAGTCAGTTCCCTCAGGTATCCACCATATGGGAGCCGCCCCCCTGGTCATTACCCCGCTGGTCAGATACCTTTCCTTGCCCCCCCCCCCGGCGTCTATTCGGTCCCCGTCATGGCCACCCTTTCCCTTCCTAATTTAACCTTGGGAATTCCCGTATGGTATCTTACTCCTCCAACCAAGACCCCACCAGGCCACCCCAAACCATAAATAGTTGTGACACCAGTACAACCGATCCCCTTCGCTCCTTCCACCACCACAGTGCCCCTAGCCCCTCCGCAGAACCCTCCTACTGCTGCAACAGCTACAGGCAAGAAATGAAAAACTCACAAGGGGGCATCCAATGATAAGGCCACCGCACCTAACCCTACCCCTCCCCAACCCGCCAAGCCTTGTGCCTTGTGTGATGGTATCGGCCATCCCACCCATACTTGTCCTGAGTTGCCCCGTATCCAACCCATGGTTAAAGTCGCGTTCCCTGAATCTACAGTCCTTGACACCTCTGTTTCTTCGTAATCCGTAGCCAAGAACCCAAGGACTCTTTGCACCAACAAACCCTGTGCTCTGTGTGGTGTCCATAGCCATTATTCTCACAATTTTCCTCACCTCACGCATTACCGAGCCTCTTTAGAGGTCATCTGCGAGTACGAAGTGGAACAAAATCAATCCACCTCTCCTATACTTGCTCAATATGCGTCCGATCTACTCAAGGATCCCCCTACTACCATTGACATTCCTCCCCCTGATGTTGAAATGTCAGAACCTGCTGCTCCCATCCTCTACCTATCATCATCCGCACGACCTGCGGAGTACATTCCCTCTGAATCCACTCCCTCTGTTCTGCTTGACCTTCATTCAGACATTTTCTCGGGTTCTTCATTTTTTGACCATCTTTTTACCCGTTCTTCTGACATTCCCCGTGATGACCCGTATCTGCGCTTCTCTTCCCATACTGATGATTTAGGTACCCTTGCAGCATAGTATGGTCTCCCTGACCCTTAAGTTTTCTCTCCTAATCACGATCATACCATCCGTATCTTCGATGTCCTTCGCAACCTGAGTGCCCACTCTTCCTCCCATAGTTCTCATTCATCTCCCTCTCGTCGATCTATGAGTCCTAGACTTCCTACCTGGACTGCTCCCTCTCGTCGTCGTTAATGGATGTCTATCCTCTACTCACGCTGCCATCCTTTTTCTCATCCCTCCCATTTCTTGTCCTATGACACTATTACATCGGCCCTCTCATCCACACATTATCTGGGCTACGCCGATGGGGCCAGTCGCTATTCTCGCCATCTCGCTTCAGCAGCATGGGCCATCTTTACCCCTTTGCATACCCTGGTTCTTGCAAATGGGGTCTGCATTGGTCAGGCCACCAATAATCAGGCCGAATATGTTGCAGTTCATGGTCTCTTAGCCGACGCCCTCTCTCATCACATCCTCCATATTCATGTTCATTTAGATTCCTTGCTTATTGTCTTAGAACTTAATGGTGTCTATCGTGTGCATAACCCTATCCTGTTTAGACAATATTTACGAGTGAAACTTTTGATACGTGAATTTAGATTCATTACCTTTAACCATATACCTAGAGATCAAAATCACTACGTAGATCAAATCGCAAATCATGTTCTAGACTGGCATTTATCACACACAACACAATAACATTTAACACCATAAACCAAATGCAAATACATCATATACATTATATAACATGTGTTTTTAGAGTCCATCTACTCTGAAACATACGACATGCCCATAGCATGTTACAATAACAAAACTACAAAAATGGGGGGCACCACTCGCCCCTACATAGACACTGGGGGGCACCACCTGCCCTACATCTAATCACTCTCTGGAAGATCCCGAGCCAATGGCTCTGCTCCCACAGCTCGTAGATCACGCACAGCCTGACCGCCCATCGCCATGCGTCGCATGATCCCTCGTCACTCCGAGGGTAGCCCAATACATAACTCTATGTACTGGTTGTCTAAATCCTACCAACCACGCTCCGATACACCGCTAAACAGCCCCTCACATCTCCGACAAATGTCCTCCACCAGAGCCGCCATATCCTCGCTCTGCGCCGTCCTTGAGCCACTTTTTGTAGCTCTGTTCTTTGGGTCATCCCAAGAATCCCAGGCACATTTCTGGGAACTATATACTGCATTCAAAAAATATCATGATTAGCACCATATATACTAGTCACAAAAACTCTAAAATAAACATAACGATTAAGTTGCTTGCATTAGGGAATTTTGAGGTCTAAAATGGGCCTCCTAAGAAAAATGTACAACCAAAATAAAATTTATAAGAACCAATAGGATTCAAGATGATGATGTCATCCATAATGAATGATTCACCATTTTTGGAGTAAAAAAGTAAAAATATTAAAAAATAATAAAATAATAAAACTACTTTTTCAACTCGTATTTTAAACTTATCTCCCAAAATTTTTACTCAAATTTCGAGCGGGAGTACTCTTTGGATGCGGAATTTAATTCCTCATCCAAGGAGTACCCATGTTGCATACTTTCGATGAACTCTACTACACGAAAAATGAGAAATACATAAAAAACGTGATTGTAATCACATTTTTTTTATGTATTTCTCATTTTTCGTGTAGTAGGACCCATCGAAAGTATGCAACATGGGTACTCCTTGGATGGGAAATTAAATTCCGCATCCAACGAGTACTCCCGCTCGAAATTTGAGTAAAAACTTTGGGAGATAAGTTGAAAATATGAATTGAAAAAGTAGTTTTTTCATTTTTCCCTCTAAAATTTGATGATGTCATCAAATCTTATTAGATTTTTTCCACTATCATTTTATAATTTCCTTAGGAGGCCCATTTTAGACCTCAAAATTCCCTAGTAATAAACACCATCGGGCCCCCACACTCGACACGGCTGAAGCGGCAAGTCCGGATCTCCCCAATAACTCATCCCACTATTGGGATAGTCATCTATGTATAATGGCATCTGATCCCATTGCGCGAATAACTCTGGTCAGAACACCCGTCCGACCGCCCCTCCCCCTCCTCTCCACAGTAGTCTTCCCCACCGACGCATCCGGGCCTCTCTCGGACCTCCATCAAGCAATTGTACACGAGGTCGTAAGGTTGGGATATTCTCAAAGAAGAAAGAGCACAACATCGTCCCATAGGCGCAATCATGATTCACTTGCCGCTTGCATAACGGCAATTTTGTCGTTTCTTGATAACATCATCGGTACCCATAGTAGGTCCCACCCAACACACTCTCCACGATCATCATCTGCCCTCTAGTGATGTGATGGAGCCTTTGTACCCAAGATCCCGCCTTAGCTATGCCGGCCTTTGCCGGTCTCCAACCTCTCTAGATCACCAATGGATATTCGAGTCCCTTTAACTCGGACACCTGGTCGACAATGTCGCTCAACAAACTCCATAATGTTACGCCCACGTGGTAACATTGGCTGCGTATTTCCCACCATCCCTAATGGTGGGAGACCAGTCAAGAAATACAAATCCTGGACCGTCAGCTCGATCCTGTGCCCCTGCACTACAAACGCCTTCTGATCTGGATCCCAGTAACTGATAATACGGGCCAACAAGGGCTCTCCATCCCTCATCAAAGGGTTCTCCAAAAATTTCAGCACCCCATACCTAGCCAGTGCACGACGGCCACCCTGATCCGCCTGGATCTCCATCCGTAATGTACCTAAGTCTCTCTCTCTCCACTTGATCCGTATATCTACCATATCTGCACAAAAACATCATTTTTTTCAGCCTCCAGATCAACAAACTGCATTAACTTACACCAAAATAGAATCTTAGCCCATAACATGCTTGAAACCCCCACATCTCACGGGTCGCACTTTTTGGGCAAAACCTGGGCCGAGGTCGCACTTTTCGGGCCAAAACCGCGATCCCATTTCCGCCCTTGATGCAGCTCCTCTCATTTGATGATATCGGCCTCAACCGCTTGCAGCGCCTCTTCGATTTGCACGTATCAGTCAGATTTTGCGAGCCCTTCCCCACGTGTCGGGGGCATTTGGGTGTATTTATATCTCATGTACTACCATATTATTGTATAAGTCCTGATGATTATTCCAGGCATCGCATGTATGTGGGATTCATCATGTTATTTATCTAGCTCATGTTTCGGCCAGTACCTGCTTCATTATTGCGTTCTGTGGTTTTCCGGGCGCCTTATTCTTTGTACTTATTGCGTTCTGTGGTTTTCCGGGCGCCTTATTCTTTGTACTTTGTCTCGGCGGGCATAGGTATGCCTCCCCTGCCGCCTTTAGCACAGGTACCACTTCATAAACTAGAGACTTGTTGCACCTGTAAGTCTCATCTCCTCAGGGTCTAGTCCTTTAGCACATCGGACAACCTTACATTTCTCTCTCTTACTTCCCTCTCGATATCTAGTGATTGAGTTCTTACAACGTACTTCAGTCATACGATTTGCTCCTAACACTTGTACGTTGGGGGGCAATCTGTTACACCATTTTTTGGTCATCTAACCTATTATTATTAGATGAACCCAAGTACACCATGTAAGACCAATTTTACCCTAAGTAAAATTGCTTTCACCATATAAAATAACTCATTTGTTTATATTTCTTGGTCATATTTAACCCAAAATAAGGAACTTAATTAAATAAATCCTTATTTATTTAATTATTTCCTAAGAATAAGTTATTTAAATCATTATTTAAATAATATTCTTAGTTAAATTTGACTAAATCATCCATAAATAATTAAATAAACCATTATTTACTTAATTATATTCCCATCATTTCCCTGAAATGATAAATAAATCATTTATTTATTTATTATTTATAAATAAAGGAATTGACCCAAGTCAAGAACCCTTTTCCCTCCAACAAATATAATAAAATATTCCTAAAGGGTGCTTCTAGAATTCGATTAATAATATTTTATTCATGCACCGAGTTCTAGACCGCCCTAATATTTTGTTATAAATAGAAGGGTTTTCCCCATTCATTAATCACCTTCATTGCATTAGATCACACTAGATCTATTCTTGGTCACCATTTTCCATTTTTGCTTTGTGAGCTCCCATTGAGTTCTATGTTTGTCAGGGTTTTCTACCACAATAAGAGAGAGGAATTTTAGATCTGAAACGCTGAGGACTTTCAAGAACCCATCCCATTGAGGAGAATCGGAAAACACCTTTCTTTTTTTCCTCTCAGGTGCCCCATTCTTTAATATAATACAAATCATTCTTTTAAACACTTTGTTCTTGTCTTGTCTATTGGATGCATGGAGCCATATTATATTTTATCTGCTTAATGTCTTTTTGTGCTTAGATCTGAATTTGTGCAGCAAACTTAAAGATATTTTGCAGCCATAATCGATGTTAGGGCTATTTGTTATGCGTAGCTAAAGTGATATTTTATGATGAAAGATTCATACTAACACTTTGATAGATTTAAAAAGGAATTTAAGGCTCTGGTGGAAAGCCATACGAGAGAAGAAGATAAGGTCTTTGAGGACGGATAATGGTGGGGAGTTCTGAAAGAAGGAATTTGAAGAGTTCTGTAAGAAGTGTGGTATAGCACGTCAGAAGAATACTCCATACACACCTCATCAAAATGGAGTTGTAGAAAGAATGAAAAGAACGCTGATGGAAAAGGCAAGAAGCATGCTCAGTGGTACTGGGTTAGGACAAGAATTCTGGGCAGAGGCAGTGGAGACTGCATGTTACTTGGTTAACAGATCACCTTCATCGGCGTTGGAGGATAAGACTCCACATGAGGTATGGACTGGTAAGAAACCCTCTCTTTCACATCTAAGGGTATTTGGATGTGATGCATATGTACATGTTCCAAAGGAGAAAAGGACCAAGTTGGATAATAAATCTAAAAGGTGTATCTTTATTGGGTATAAGGATGGTTTAAAGGGTTACAAGCTTTGGAACCCAGAAACAAGGAAGGTTGTGTACAGCCGAGATGTGGTGTTTAGAGAGGTGAAAGATGTTGTTAAACATGAAATCATACCAAAGGAACCTGAGAAGATAGAGTTTGAGCTAAAAGAGGATGAATCAGACTCTACAACAGAAGAAGACTCAGAAGAGGAAGAGCCACAAACTCCAGCTGTGAGAAGATAAATTCGGGAAAGAAGGCAACCGGAAAGGTATAGTCCATCTGCTTTCTGTTTAGGTTTTGCCTTAATTATAACTGATGACGATCCCAGAACTGTCATAGAGGCAGTAGATTCAGAGAATGGAAAACTCTGGAAAGAGGCCATGGTTGATGAAATGGCATCCTTGCACAAAAACGATGCATGGGATCTGGTGGAGTTGCCGGCTGGAAGGAAGCCCATTGGGAGAAAATGGGTGTTTAAGAAGAAGATGAATGTAGAAGGCAAGGTGGAGAAATACAAAGCTCGGTTGGTAGCGAAAGGTTATTCCCAGGTGCCGGGGATTGATTTTGGTGATATTTTTTCTCCTGTTGCCAAAGTTACTTCTATTAGATTACTTTTATCTGTTGCTGCTGCATTTGATTTTGAGATAGAACAGATGGATGTGAAGAAAAAATTTCTTCATGGGGATCTAGAAGAGGAGATCTACATGAAGCAACCTGAAGGCTTTATGGTGAAGGGTAAGAAAGAACTGGTATGCAGGTTGAAGAAGTCTCTGTATGGGTTAAAACAGTCACCAAGGATGTGGTATGAGAAATTTGATACCTATATACGGGGACTTGGCTTCACCAGAAGCAAGGAGGATCACTGTGTTTATTTTAAATTAATTGGTGACCGTGTTATTTATTTGGTCTTGTATGTGGATGATATGTTGTTAATTGGAAATGACAAAGAAATTATCCAAGATTTGAAGACCCAGTTGTTCTCCAAATTCAACATGAAGGATCTTGGTGCTGCAAACTATATTTTGGGCATGGAAATTAAGAGAGATCGGGCAAAGAGGAAGCTCTGGTTAAACCAAAGGAAGTATGTCGAGACTATATTGCAGAGGTTCAATATGCAGGATAGTAAACCGGTGAATGTTCCGATTCTTGTAGGTACAAAGTTGTCTGCTGAACAGTGTCCCAAGACACAAGAAGAAGAGGAGGATATGTCTCGTGTTCCATATGCAAGTGCAGTGGGTAGCCTGATGTATGCAATGGTCTGTACTAGACCAGACATTGCACATGCAGTGGGAGTATTGAGCAGGTTTATGTCAAACCCGGGGAAGGAGCATTGGACAACAGTGAAGCGGGTTTTCAGATATTTACGTGGCACTAGTGATTATGGCTTGTGCTACCAGGGAAGACCAGGATTGGAAAGAATGTTGGACATTCATGGTTTTGTTGATGCAGACTGGGCTGGAGATCTGGACCAAAGAAGATCTATAAGTGGGTATGTGTTTAGCCTATTTGGAGGTGCAGTCAGTTGGATGAGTAAAAGACAGTCTGTAGTGGCGCTTTCAACTACAGAGGCAGAATACATAGCAGCCACTCATGCAAGCAAGAAAGCAGTTTGGTTGCAGAGATTGTGTTCAAGTATGGGGTTGGTACAGCAAGCTATAAGGATAGACTGTGATAGCCAAAGTGCAATTTTCTTGGCTAAGAACCCTGCTTATCATTCAAAGACAAAGCACATTGATGTTCAATATCACTTTTTGAGATATATGGTTGAGGCTAAAAGGGTGTTGCTGGTAAAGGTGGACACTTAGAAGAATGTTGTAGATGCATTGACGAATTATGTAAGCACTCATAAGTTCTCTTTATGTAGAGAAATAATAGTTGTTGCAAAGCTAGGCTAATGACTCAGCTCTCCTGTGGCCCGCTGCGGAAAGAAAACAACAAGTGGGAGAATGTTGGGTTTTTGTTATATTCCTTCCACGACTAGTCAATCGTGGGGGGGGGGGGAGTGGTAACCCCACATCGAAACCGGAATAGCTCCCCATGAAATTTTTTGGTCCTTATTTTCGAGTGGGCGGACCCGCCCATGGTTTTGTGCATGGGTTTGCACATGGTTTTGGGGCATGATGGTTTTCGGCCCCTGGTATTTTGTAGGTCGGTCGAGGGAACTGTGATTTATGTTCTAATCCAGGGGTTAATGGATTGAGGTTTATGTATGTGACATGTATATATATGTGTTGTAACACTAAATCTCTATGTTTATACGTTTTATGTTTTATGCTCTGCCGCTATTGTTTATTTTCTATTTTAAAGATTCGTTCGTAGATAATTTAAATACGGGGTTAAAACCTACAATTGCAGTAGCTTTTTGATTTGGAATTGCAATAATTGTTCTTTGAGGAGGATGGCATAGGATTTAGATGGTTTCCTCCACTGGATGGCTTCCATGGCAAAGCTTGTCATGATGGAAAATTCTGCCTCCTTTTCCTAGAGTTTTTCTCCGAGCCTCTTGTTTTCTAATTGTAGCTACTCCTTCATTATTGATTTCTTTAGCCTTAAGTAAGACAATTACTTACCCATTTGTTGCACCTTTTCCTTCATGAGGTCCACATCCTCAACTTTCTTAGATTTTGTAATTTGCATCCACTGGTGAGTTATGCCTCTCTCTTTTTCTAGCTCAAAGAAGAGGGGAATTGCAAAGTTTGTAGGTATAATTCTACCTCCGTAAATAATTTGTAAGAGGATCCAAGATAAAGTTATGGATTGGGCTCCTAAATTACTTGTATACCTTCTCCCTCCTCTTGAGTGGTTGTTATCCCTTCCTGTAGTATTTTGTCTTCATCCTGTAACAAATATGTTCTTTCATGTAGCATTTTTTCTCCTTCCTGTAACAACTTTATTTTCTTCTATAGTAGCCTTGTTTGTGCCTTGAGTTGCTTGGTTGAGACTTCCCTAGTGGTTGACCTTCTCATGGGTGTCAAAGGTTGTTTACCCTTGGTGTTAGGGGAGGTTAACTCCTCAATTTTCCCTTCACCAAGTCCCAATTCTTTCTCTTGGTGGCTAGCTGATTCATTAATTTTGATTGGGAATGTTGAGGGAGGTTGAGGCTTCCCTTGCTTGACTCTGGTGCTCTTTATTCTACTTAAATATAAGGGCCCTTTCTTGGGCTGCCTTTTCTTAGGCTTGAAAGGTGTGATAAGTGTGACCAAGGTAGCAACCACCTCTTGTTTTGTGTTTCCTAGTGAGAGGCTTAGTTGTTGCTTGTTCTTCCTCTTCTTTCTAGGTCTGGAATACTCATCATGGGTGTCCTCTTGTGCCTTTTATTCCCCTTATTCTTTTTTCCTTTCTTCTCCATATCTTCCTTGAACCTCTTATGTCTTTCCTTCAGCTTCTTCCTCTTCCTTTTTCTGTCTCTTCTTATTTTTCTTCTTGCCTACCTCCAACACTATATTTTGGTGTATCTTCTTGTTGTGTTGTGGTGAGGGCTTGTGTTTAAATGAAGGCATCCTTATCCATCTCTACAAAGTCAGTAGACAATATAGGGCATGTGACATGGTTTAAGGCATTCATAAAAACAATCCTAATGAGGCCATGATGGAAAATGCACTGGTGCTTTCCTTCCCTCACTCTCTAGCTCATTTTGATTATGGGATGAAGAAAGAAATGTGGAACACTAAGCTAAATTAGAATGGGTAACTCTGCTTCGAACCTCAGCTCATAGAGTAGCCTAAATTGATAGGAATACACAACACTCAACCTCCCTTCATAGGATATGTACTTAAGGATGCTATAGGCCACTTCATCCCAAGGGTAGGGGAGAATTTCCCTTCTTACTCCATTTTTGTCTTCAACATGCTTCTCTTCAGGGAGGAAGAAGTTTTTCTTGGTTGTGATGGCTATTTTTCTATATCCCTTGCCCCAAAAACTCCTAAGGGTATGGTGGTCACTTGGCTAATGAGTTCTGCATTTAGATGAATGGAAAGTCCCCTAACAATAGTGGTGGCACTCTCCTCTCCCTCAGAATGGAGGGTCATGGAAAATTAATGGGTTACCTCAGCATTATGCCTCTTCAATTTTTCAAAGAACCCCATCCATTGTTGGCTTAGGAAAATTTCTCAAACAGGAGGATGTCGATGGATTCTTTTGGTGTCTTTGGGTTCTCTTTGATTGAAACCTCCCCCTATGGCTCGTATTTGTTCCTTCTTAATTTATCCGAAAGAGAATTTTTTTGAAATATTTTTCCTTGAGCAGTTTAGGGTGTCAAGGTAGGGTAGGGAGGTTGATGTCTCTTTTTAGTCAAAGAGAGAGAATAATTATATCCACTGCTTCAAGAAAACTACCTCTGCTCTTATTTTTTCTTTCTTATGTAAGAAAGCAATTTTTCAAAGAAATTTAACTCTACAAGGGTTTGCTACAGGATGCTTGTAGAAGGTAGAATTCACTCAATAATTGTATGGAGAATGAGGAGAAAATATGCCACTTACCCCTCTTTGGATAATTTCTTTATGTTTGTGGGGGTTTGGAGGAAGGTTCTCGTTGGTTTGGCCCCATTTTCACCTCTCAACCCGATCATCTAGGACCTCCTCTGCAATCCTGTAGCGATTTTGGTATTCCTGTAGCAACTGTTCCTGATCTTGTATGTAAAAACCCTAGGCTAGAAGTTCATGTAATCAAGTTAATGAAGGAAAAATAAGACCAAGGTCATGGGAAACATATTCCAAGCTGAAGTTTGGGCAAAACATCCTAGTCGGTGTTCATTTGGTGTATTATGGCTAAGGGAAATTGGCAAAGGAAATGGCAAAGGCTTTGGAAAGGCAAGAGACATTAATTGACATTAAATTTATGAAAACAATGGAAAATAGGAGACAAGGAAGGTGAAAGGTCGCAGGTTTCATGTGAGGAGGAAAATGAAGGAAACATAATGGAAATTGAAGAAAATAGAGGCTTATGACGATCAATTCACAACCTTTTTGTCAGTTCAGTTTGGGAGCTCTCTCTCTCTATTCTCTCATACATTTCACACTTAGAGCATTCTTGGAGCACTCTAGCTTTGGATATAGGAAATAAAAGGAAGGACAAGAAAGAAAATGGAAGCAAAGATCAAGCTAGGAATAGTTGGATCAAGAGGCTACAACAGGATTACTTTCAGGTATCGAGCTGCATGTATGATTTACTTGCTAGTTTTGGCATGCATGGTACATGCATGAGTGTATTTGGTTCTCTTATTGTCATTGGCATGGGTTTTTCTAGGTGTGACAATGGTTTTCAGCCTTTCCTTTCCATTTCTAGATAGCCATCGTATGATGGGGTTCTTTCATTTGGTTGAGTTGGATTTCTAGATGGTTTCAAAACTGAGTGGGATGGTCTCAGAAAAAATCCCAAGGGCCTAGTAGTGATAAAGGTGGGATATGTGGTAAATACTAAGGGTAGATATGGGAAACTTCTTCACAATTTAGGCTGAGAGATCCAGAGGCATCCATATTTCTATAGGAATAGTGATCCCTAAACCAGTATATGGTGGGATTGCGGTAAATCTTGGTAGTGTATGTTTCTTGTTTGGGCCTAGGAATCCCTTGGAGGGATATACAATAAATCTAGGTTGTATAGGTGCTTGCTTCAGGCCTATAAATCCTTGACTGGTTCTCAAGGGATATGTGGTAAAGCATGAGAAGCATGGTCAGTTTTTTTGTGTCCCACATTCTTGCTTGGAATGTGGCTCACACGTGATTTGTTGAAATAAATAGTTGGTTCAACCCAATCTATGTTCGGGTGGTACGTGGAATTCGTTAACTTGGTTGGATTTACATATGTTAATAAGAGATCATTTTAATTGTATTTCATGAGTAAATTTGCTTTATATTATGATATTTTAATCATTATTCTATCATTGTTATTCTACTGGTTATATGTTAGTTATAAGCATGGTTTTATGACAAACTTTAGTTATGTCTCTCATCATGTTTCATTTATTAAATGAAATGTTAATGAATGAATGACCTAATATATAATAATGTAGCTATTGTGAGAGGGCATTAGACCTTCTTAACGAATCTTGGATAATTATGGGGCCCCTATGCTTAGATTTGTTTCTATGACATGCACATTAGATATTCATGATGTTTTTAACAAAATTTCTATCATGGGTAGGATGGTTCAGGCTAGATCCTTGTTCAAGTCTTACATTAGAGGCCTTATTTCATTTTTATTTATCACTTATGGGTGTTTCATTAAGTTCTACGTAGAGGCCTGGGTCGTATCACTGAAAAATGGCTTAAATCCTGCTTTCACTCACAAAGAAGTAGCTTAAAAATACGGCAGTCACTACGATGCAGGCATGTGGGAGAAACTAGAGGGTTCTAGTCGCATTGAGGCCTTCTCATGGGAGCAGCCTGGAGTGGTTGGTTAACATCTGGGGGTCCTATAGCACTTGAGAGAGGTCTGTAAATTGTTGGTTCATCGGTTCCACTTCCTTAAGGTGTTATAGTAGGTAAAATCATATCATAGTAACTCTTCATCACATATTTACCCCGATGAAAAGGTAAGCTTGGGTAAGTGTGGGAGGAGGGTGTTACAGAGAAGTATTAGAGCAGATTTCATTCTCTTCGGGTGATGTCTAGTTTCTATTCTCTTTGGGTGATATTTGATACCACAGAGTGGTATTAGAGCATGGTTCAACCCTTGTACTGGATGGGAGGAATTTTTTTTCATGCATGTGTGTAGGTTGTATATGTGCTTGATCTGTATGCATGATGATTGTCATTGTTGCAGTTGTGTTTTTTTTGGGATGTGTTATCGTGAATGCATTCCGGTTGAATATGAATTTGTTGTGTATGTTTGTTGTCTATGTGGATGTATGCATGCATTGTCATGGTCACAGTCATCGTGCATAAGATCATGGTATGAAATTGGTATTGTCATGCATGGTAACTATATAGTGACTAAAATGATGTTGATAAATTATTATGATTATGATTATACATGGATCATGCTAATCTGGTTGATCTTGCAGATGAGATATCCTACTCTGAGCTATATTTAGGTATGTTGATTATGTTTATATTTTGGTTTATATGACATGGTATGCTTGTAGGAAGAAGATAAAATATGACTAGCAAGGTGGTAGACTACAATTCACGAGATTCTCCCTATAGATCATATGAGAAGCATGGTGATGGGTACTCTCCTGACATAGAAGACACTTTTATAATTTTGAAGGTAGAAATAAGAATTTTCAAATAAAATAATGATAGAATCATTTAGGCACAGGAAAAACAAGTAGAGGTTAATGCAGTTATCCTTCAAAGTTTGTTAGGCTTGCAGAGATAGGGACCTGTTGACCGTGTTGGACCCGTCAACATTCAGTGTATCTCCACGATAAGAAGTACCAAATAGACCTCAAACCATTTGGAGTAGGAGTCCAAAAATTGGGGTGTTAATGATCTACCTTTGTTTGCAAAACACATATAGTGGTGCATGGTGTCTTTGGTGAGAACAAGTGTGTGACCCTGTGGAGAGTCAAGTGCGAAGCATGACAATTCCAACACATGAAAGGGAAAAGTAAGTGTGCCCCTTGGAAGACTGTAATATTAAGTATCTCAGAAGGAACACATGAGAAAAATGACATCACATGAACTAACAAGTGGAAGAGTCCACAAGTTAATGTGACAGATTGACACATCAAAACACATTCAACAAGATTTGTACAAATGCAAACGAATTATTTCATAAGAAGATGTGCAAGTTGAATAACATATATTTCAAATACAACAAGAATAGTCCTACTATATCCACAACATATGCATGAAAACATGTTAGGTATAAGTTTTATTAAAAGTGACAGTTCCAGTCGTTAATACAACATTTGACAAGCCACTTGCCCCAATAGTGGAAAATGAAGTCTACAACACTTGCTCCTCCAAAGAATTATACTCCCTCTACGCTACGAAGAATCCAAGGCTCACACAAAACTCCCAAGCTCTTCCTAAGCCTAAGCTTAGCCAAAATCCTGGCTCCTAAAATCCCATTACATGAGTTATGAAGATATATTTATAAAAAATGGGGGTGACTCTTAGCATGCCCTCTTTGTGACTCTTGGACTCCCCTCTTGACTCTTGAATTTTTTTACAGAATAACTCATTACATTACATATGGATCGTCACATTCCAATAAGGACACTTGGAATTTCACTTTTACAATAATTACAAATAATATTACATTTTCCACTCGTACCCATATAAGACAAAATGGGGTAGAGACAACTTGACAACCTAACAAGAAAAAATACTATGATGCTTGAGTATGGGTGAAGTCTAACTTGACAACTTCTACTTGACGATTCTCAGTCACATATTGATGCTAAGGTTGGTATTGTGTGATGGTCTCCCCAAATTGTGTGATAGTGTCAAGTTGGAATCAAAATCTTGCCTCCATAGCATCCTGATATAATTTCTTGGAACTGGTCTGAACCTCTTTCTCAATCAAGAGAAACATTGTTATGACCTGAACATGACAACCAATGTAGTTCCACATATTTTTTCTATTAAACTCTAAGTCCTCCTAGGTGGAAATATTCTTCAACTGTTCCAATTGCTGATCAATCTCCTGCCTAACTTGTCGTTGGTGTTTAGCCTCGATGAGTGTGCCAACTGATGGGATCTTGAGGGCTCTCACCATGAAATCCAAACTGTTCTATATCCATACATATGAGGCCTGAATATTTCCAGTGAAAGAGGCAAGTTGCTTGTTTTTTTGGATCAACATGTGAACTCTCTCTTTCTCTAGCTCTGTCTGCGACTTCATTTTCTTCACCAAGGTAAGCGGTGCTCCCTTGTATCGCATTGTCCAATCATGCACGATGGTGATGGAAGCTTGCACATTCTTAAGGATATTGAAAAAATATCTGCTTTGTCATTGCAAGTCATGTATGTGAGGAACTACTTTATGTACAGTCAAGAGCTCCTCATAGAGGCCCCACATATTGTCTCAAATTGTGGATACTTCGGCAAGTATCGCTACTCTAATTTCCTCCAAGTAGACTTCAGCAAGTATTTTGTGCTATTGCATGGAGCTGTTCAATCTCTTTTCAGGCAACCTATATATTTTTTACTAACTTTTTATTGTCGGTCATCAAATACTAAGTGTTAGATATCATTTCACCTACAAAGGCCAAGTTGGCTTCGGAAATAATGTTTGGATTCTTGCTGGTGTCTGCCATTATCACCCTTTCTCTCATAAATGTAGGTATTGCATGATCATCCAAGAATTTCTTTCTCTGCGCTTGTACAATATTATTCTGGATTTCATCAAATGGCAGATTGTACACATCCATTACTGTATCATCATCAAGGGTAACTATCTCCCCTTCCTCACTTGGGGCTGGCTCTGCAACTGAAGGTGGTGGAGTCTGAACGGTGACCTGTGGTGCACTGGGCATCAACTCCACATCTTCATCCTGCGGCTCTGGCTCCAACTCCATATCCACAGCTTCAATCACTTCCTTAATTTGCTGAGCAAACTCCTGATCCTACATCTGTTCGCTCACTTCCTCTATTTTTGGATGATCATGTTCCTTCTCTTCAACCTATATGGGTATCGTTTCTTCTACTATGCCACCTTGCCTTCCTTCTTATTCATGCTTCTTCTTCTCCTGTTCTCTTCTCCTTAGCTTTTGTTCTTCCCTTAGCTCATGTTCTGATTTTTGTGCTCTTAGCTCTTCTTGCTCCAAGTTTTTCTTCTCTCTCTTCCTCTGTTATGTTCTTTGTATCCTATGCCTCCTCATTTCTTCTATTACCAAAGCTATTTTTTCAATAATGAGATATGTTTCCATCTTCCAGCTTTGTTCCTCCTCTAAACTATCAACAACCTTCCTCTTTCCCTCAGTCTTGTACTGGGTTGTTGTCTTACGTTGTTGTTTCTTCTGGAACTGCTGCCATATGTGGAGTAGCCTGTGAGGTCCCAGCTATATTGATCAGTTCGCGGGGTCTGGAGGAGTTATAGAAATTCTTCCATTGTTCCTTCTTTAGTCTATGAAATGCCCCACTGACCCAATTCTAGTAGATTCTCTCACAACGGTCCTTGAAAATTCCCCTTGGATCATACAGATTGAAGTATTTTTTACCGAACTGAAGCTTCACTATGACTTTAGCTTCGATATCTGCAACTTTGAGATTATTAATCTCGTATAATCCGATATGCAGAGGAAGTGTGGGCCATGGTGCTTTCTTATTCTTGTGTAGTGTTTCTAACAACCTTGTGGCAATATGGTATGATACTTCTTGCATGACAAGTTTTTTGGTGGCATTTCTTGGAAAAAGATGTGGCGAAAGCTACCCACTGAAGACTCTGATCAGTGTGCTATCTATTAAGGAAAACCAATCTGCAATCTCTGATATCACCTCCATCGCTCCTTGTGACATGCAAGGTGGGTCCTCTTGAAAGATAAGATTGTATATAGGGACAATGAAGTGATCTGTTAACTTCTCCATAATTTCTTTATGGTTGCAACCCGAAAGTAGCTTACAATAAATATGCACAACATTTTCTCTCGATATCCACATCAAGTTCATGTCAGAAAACTAATTATGTGCATAGATTCCATCCAGTAAGAATACAGACATATAGAACCTTTCTTTCTTGCCCTTGGGAAAATCCTGAGTTTGTGCTACATGGGCTCTCAGCTAATGATCCAAAAAATCTAACCAGTTGAATGAATTCCCCTCATTCAACACCTAGTTCAATAAGATATCCCACCCCTTAAGAAAGGTCATTGTGCTTGGTTGGAAATATATTATGCAAGCTAAGATGACTAAAAGCTAGTAGGCCTTCCCAAGTGACTTTTTCTTGTATGTGTGGGTGGGTGCCTGTCTTGATGGCTCCTTCACCCAAATTTTGACAATATCCTTCATTCTCTCATAGTTGTGGCTGGCATAAAATAATGAGTCTATGATCTTTACTAGCTTGGGAAGATGACACATCCATTGAAAATATGTTGCCAGAAATGTAGAAGGCTTTTGTCTGCTAGTGTTGATCAGTGTCATATTTTTCTCATTAATGTGTAAGACAACCCACCTGATCACATCTGCACACGGGAAGGTTGGATCCTTGCATGCAACCCTGTATAGTCTTGATTGTCAGATGCTGAGATAAACCTGTCGGTGCTCTAAATAGCCCAAAGTTCCTTTGCAAAAGCATCTTTAATTTATTGCCATGTCAGTTTTGATTGATTTTCTACAAACAATTGATATTCTGCATGATTCCTTTTCTACAAACAACTGATTCTATGGCCAATACAAGTTGATAGTCTGCATGTAAAAAAATTCTTTGGCTCTAGTGGAATTTCCTACATCAAAGTTCCAATTTATGGTCGTTTGTTCCATGTGTGTGCTTAGCTTGAACTTGTGAGCTTGTCTGACTTCCTCCTCTACATAAAATATTACTCTTTGGACAGCCTTAAGGATGATATCCTTATATCTTTCGATTTTTTCCTTGGCAGAGGATTTTGCATGAGTGCCTTGCAGGGTTGGGGGACTACAAAAAAGAGAGACGGGAGCCCTAAGTCTCTCTTCTACCTTGTCGGGAGGGTCTAACTAGATGATGCCTCACCATGTTAGTGAATGGAGATGTGGCAGGAGAAACCGAGGTGGAAGGTACGAGTTGAAATAGAAGGGAGAGAGAAGTGATAAATAATGGAGGATTGATCGAGGAATGCAGGCCTAAGTACAGGGGATGAAATACTAAGGGTTGTACCAAAATGAGAGGGGGAGCTAGCAATAGGAAAAAATAATTGTTAGGTATGTGTTATATTCTTTCCACGATTAGTTGCACACGGCGAAAAAAAATTTGGACCCTATTTTTCAGTGGGTGGACCCGCCCATGGTTTTGTGCATGGGTTTGCACATGGTTTTGGGGCATGATGGTTTTCAACCCCTGGTATTTTGTAGATCCGGTCAAGGGAACTACGGTTATATACTAATCTAGGGTTAATGGATTGGTGATTATGAATGCTTCGACATGTATATATATGTGTTGTAACACTAAAAGGAATATAATGAAAAATCAAGATGGTAGTCCTGATTTGGGATCCAGGGGAAAATCTATGTGTATATCTGTTTTATGTTTTATTGTCTCGCTATTGCTATTTTTTGTTTTTAAGATTCGTTTGCAGATAAGTTCTGTACAGGGTTAAAACCTACACTAATAACAAGGAAGAAACAACAGATAAGGGTGCAAACAATAGAGATACAAGAGAGAAGTAACCTCCCAAATACAGAGGGTCGAGGAAGGGGATGGAGGCCTATAAACAAAAAGAGATCACAAAGGATAGAGAAGTAGACATAAAATGTTGTAGATTCGAAACAAAATTGTAGGGTGAGAGCAAGAAAAAGTTGAAACTGAGATAGAAGGACCCATCGAGAGGGGTGGCACACAAGAGTGAGAAGCACTGGAACTATTGAGATGGATTGTGATAATTAGATCATTTTTCTGCATGCTCTCCATGAAACAGTGTGAACAATCTAGAGTTGCAAAGCCTGATTGCATCCTACCATGGCTGGTGGATTGTAAATGGATTTAAACACTTCCTCTTCAATATTTTTTGGCCTTGCCCCCATTCCTCTATATAATTACCATGCTTTGGATTATATTCTTCCATAATTGAAAAAATGTGTCCTTGAAAGTGCAAACCATAACACTAGTGTACCTTCCCAACTCTTTGCATGCTTCCCCTCTATGTTGGTGTGACAGACACTAACTTACCATATTTGTTTCATCCTTTGTAGTAGTAGGATGGCCATGTAGGCTACCATGTGGAGGTAGCCTACTCTCCCCTTTAAATTTGTGTTATCATCACTTACTCTTTTCTTTTTCAAGTTTATTTTAACTATATATATATATATATATATATATAATGTTACTGTACAAATATTATCTATTCAAGCATTCATTTAAGTGTATAATTTAGATATCCTATGTTAAAGTATAACTTGAAAAATAATTTCTATTGAATATTTTACCTTTGCACATATTCGATCTATTTTTTCACTCAATTGCCACCTTTTTCTCCACCCAACCTCATTGCTTTAATATTCTAACACAGTTTGGAATGTTGGCATTTTTTTGGATTGTGATGTGAGCAAGACGAAGATATATAAATTTGGTATTCTTGGAAAACATAGATTATTTCTTTCCACTAAAAGTGTTATTTTATAGATAATGAATCTTTACCTCATTTAAAAGTGGGAAGTGGTATAATTTCTAACGTCACTCTTAATATGGTAGTTTTGCAAGTTTTTCTCAAGTTTTGTTGTGCTAAGAGAGTGACTTAGGATGTATGTTAGGTGCCAATTGGTACTAGTAACACAAGAGATATACTCAAGAGGATGGTAAAGAATGAAGAGAGTGACGTAGGTTGTATGTTAGGTGATAATTGCTACAAGTAACACAGAGAGAGATACTCAAGAGGTTGGTAACGAATGAGTAAAGAAATTGATACACCATGAGGATTTAGTGCTAGTCATTATTGAGTATATAATGTATTTCACTATATTATTTTACATGGAAAGATCACTTTGACATGCAATATAATTAATGTCTTTGGGCTAATCCTTTGTATGCTTATGTATGCCCATTGATCAACCTTAAGGTGTTTTCTATCTCTTGTAGGAGTAAATGTTGAGTAGATAAGGGAAATAATGAAAACTATCTCTTGAGTTAGGTAAATGTTTGTGTGTCGATAATATTTTAATATATCTTGCGGTGTTTTCCTCTCTAGCCAATTGTACATAAAGAGTTCATGGTTGTAAGCTAAAAGTTATACATTGGATAGACAATAAAAATGATAAGGCTATAAAAGGCTATGGCTCCCATGTTTGTGCTTCTATCACTTGTGGGATTGTTACTTCATTATAGCTTAGTTTGTGGCTTGCTCTTCAGGCTTCTTCCTATGTCTTTATGTCTTCTTTGATATGGATTTTAACTATGTTCCTATAGCATGTTTCTCTCCCTAATTGTAGTGCATTCACTCTAATGACAAACTAACAGTAGGAAATTTTTATGAACTACCCTCATTTTTGGAATAAAACTTAATTTGAAACTTAATCTAGTTAGAAGCATGAAATGATCCCATATTCATTAGATTGCTATATCTTGTATGTAGACTAAGTTAAAATTTTCTCTTAATCCCTTATTTCATCTATTTTCTCTTTTGATATTACATTGATCATAATCCACCATGGTCTTATTGTTAAGATAACTACAAGAAACAATAAATAGATGTGATCATAACTCTAAAAGAGGATGACCTATTATAAAATATAAATAAATAAGATTAAAGAAAATAAACATCCATTAATGACATTTCTTTGTAATATCAGATTTCTTACTCCAATATAGCAAATGATTTTGTGTTATTAACTATATATTAAAAAATCAAATAAGATTCAATAAATTATGTGAGAATGAACATCCAATAGTAACATTTATGTATGATATTGGATTTCTTACTCCTCAAACAATTACTTTTTGTGCCATTAACTATATATATTAATGAATCAAATAAAATTTAGTAAATTTCTTTTTAGTAAATCAATTAAAATTCATTGAGTTGTGTTTCAATGTAAGTAAAATTCAGTGAGTTGTGTTTCAATGTAAGTAAGAATAAACATCCATTAATAACATTTTTGGGTAACATTGAATTTATTGATTGTTTGAGAATTGCATTTTAGATTATTGACTATATGCTTTTTGGATTATTGACTATAGGGTGAGAGATGAAATAAAATTCAATTTACTCTTTAAATACGATAATCAAGGATGTACCGAGAAAACAAAAGATAAAAGCAACCGCAAACCCTAGTAACAATGTTCCATCATGAACCAAGAAAAATCAACAATAAATTTGTTTGTAATAATACCTCTAACACGTAACCACTTTCTGTCGTTTCAGTGACAAATGTGAAAGGTAGGTTTAGACAAGGACTTGTCAGGGTGGGTCTTTTAATTATTTGGAATATTTGAATCAAGAAACCACCGGGAAAGTTCCAAGCAAGAAACTTGTTGTTACATGTTTTGATTACGAGTTTTGTTACCAGGACTTGTCATGGTGGATCTTTTAATTATTTGGAATATTTGAATCCAGAAACCTCTGGGAATGTTCGAAGCAAGAAACTTCTTGTTACATGTTTTGTATCCCCACCTTACTAGTTCTTTTTTGAGGTTATAAAATAACATTACAATACTGGTTGAGATACAGCATATCCTTTCCAAGTTTCCACCCACAGTACTGCGTTTGGCCAAAAGGGACGAGGCGTCGGCTGCGGCTTCTTGCTTCCAGTTTCTAATAAGCGCCTCACCTGTTCATCTTATTTTCATTGTCTCAGCTGTACTTCAGTCCATCCATTCATCCGAATCCGCCTTCTGCAATGGCAAACCTACCCACCGCACCGCAACAAAAGGGCGATGCTTCATCCTCTTCTGCCTCCACCTCTACTTATCCCCGATATGATGTTTTCATCAATCATCGGGGGCCCGATGTTAAAAACACCTTCGTTAGCCATCTCGACAAGTGCCTTCGTGAACATGGATTGTGGCCGTTTCTTGACAGGTCTGAACTGGAAGCCGGACACAACATCAAGACTCAAATCGAAGCCGCTATTCAAGTGGCTTCTGTGCACATTGCTGTTTTTTCTCCGACTTATGCGGAATCGACATGGTGCCTCGATGAACTAGTCCTTATGCTCGAGTCCGGGGCTCCAGTTGTTCCGATATTTTATAATGTCGAGCCTTCTGAGGTCAGGTGGAACGACAAAAAAGGAGCATACGCTGAAGCCCTGAAAAAACTCCAGCAGAAGACAAACAGCGATCCTCAAACTAATGGAGAGAAGCCACGCCACGACTCCGCTACCATTCAAGGCTGGAGAGCTGCTCTTTCTCATGTCGCAAATCTCAAGGGTTGCGAACTCAAGGCCTTTAATGGGTAAGCATTTTTAACTATTTCGTGTCCGTTTCCTGATTCGTATTTGATATTAATTAAATCTGATTAAGTGACAGATCTGTGGTATTGAGTATATCTTATTACATGTGACCAAATTTGGGGATTTTCCATGTCACAGTTTTGGGAATTTTTAACTATTTCGTGTCCGTTTCTTGATTCGTATTTCATATTAATTAAATTTGATTAAGTGAAGGTTAACAGTTGTGGTATCTTGAATTAGCGACAGACCTCTGGTATTAAGTATATCCTATTACATGTGTGATCAAATTTGGGGATTTTCTATGTCACAGTTTTGGGGATTTTCTCTTGTAGTGAGTAATTTGGCTGATGTTTCCATATTGTGTTGGGGATTTTCTCTTGCAGTGAGTAATTTGGCTGATGTTTCCATATTATGTTTTTTCAGAATAAATCATAGTGTATATGTGTTGTTGTTAGATGTGTGATTGTTATCCTCGTTCCTCTGCCAACACTTCATATTTACCCAGGCGTTTCTCATTGGTTATTCATCCAGGAACGAGCAGGAGCTCCTGGACGAAGTTGTGCGAAACGTATTGAAAAAAGTTCCAAAAACAACTCTGTTTGTGGCTAAATATCCAACTGGTTTGGATGTTAAGCTACAACACTTTGAAAGTACAGTGCTAATGCAGCAGGGGCAGGAGCGTGACGTCCAGGCCAGGGTTGTGGGAATTGTAGGTGTTGGTGGTATTGGGAAAACCACTTTGGTGAAACACATCTTCAACCGTAGGTGCTCTGAGTATGATGGATCCTCTTTTTTATCTGATGTTAGTGAAATTGCAGGTAGAAAATCTCTGGTTGATTTGCAAATGAAGCTCATTAAGGACTTGACACACAAGGATATTAAGATTGACATTGTGGACCAAGGTGTGATGATCCTTAAACGTTACCTCACTTGTTGTAATGCAATGATAGTTTTAGATAATGTAGAGAAGGCAGATCAATTGGATGCATTCTTACCAATTAGGGATGTTCTTAGTTCCAATAGCTTGATACTAGTTACCTCTCGGGACAAGCATGCCCTCCTATGTTCAGAAATTGCAGATTCATCAATTTATAAGCTCACGGGGATGAATAGAGCACACTCCCATGAGTTGTTCTGCTCATGGGCCTTCAATCAGCCACATCCACCAACAGGATTTATAGATCTGGTGGAACGGTTTGTAAGTGCCTGTGATGGGTTGCCCTTGTCATTGAAAGTGACTGGGGCTCTTCTTTGTGGAAGAGATGACACATATTGGAAACAACTATTGAATGAATTTCACAAGATACCACCCGCTGACATACGGGAAACGCTGAAAATTAGTTATAATTCACTGGACCAAGAGTACCAGCAAATATTCTTAGATATGGCCTGCTTTTCTATAGGAGAAGATATGGATACAGCAAAAAGAATATGGGGAGCGGTGGGAGTTTCAAATTTGGAGAGCAAGTGTCTTCTGGAACTGGACAGCAGAAATCGAATAAAAATGCATGATCAGGTTAGAGATATGGGAAGATATACTGCGGAAAGATCAATGACCCATCGCCTTTGTTGTCACGCCACCAACAATAATATTGATAAGTTGTTTGAAGGATCGTCCTGTTCTGTAAGTGATTCAAACATTCCTCTTTGGTTCAAAATTTTAAAGTTGTTTTGTTCAACACAAAGATCTGTGTCCTGATACTATCTATCTTTTATTTTTTTTATGAATGAATAGGTCACAACCGAAGTTCGCGGGATTTCGACTGTTCATCGTGGAGAAGATTTCCATTATCGAGTCGGTGTCCGTTCAGAAATGTCATGGTACAAAAGGTGTAGTCAGGAGCTGTGGGGAAACTGTAAGTGGGCACTGTTCAATACATATCGTTATCATGGTTTGCAAATTCTTGCAAGTGAAGATTGTTATGTAGAAGCTATATTGAGGAGGGTGCGGTCACCGCATCTCATATGGCTCCGCTGGTATAAATGCCCCTGTTCTTCCCTACCTTCTTGGGTTCCGCTGCAAAATTTAAGAGTTTTAGAAGTGAGAGGAAGCAGATTGAAAACCTTGTGGCAACAGGAATCTCAGGTACGCAATTTTGTGTGTTTATACTTCTTTTATTTCAATCTCAGTTTGTAGATGAGAATCATCTCGAAATCTTTCTTACAGTGGAAATGTGAACATTGCAGCTGCCTCTCCAGTTGCGAGAGTTAAACATCTACTCTCCCTTTTCAGATTTTCCAAAGTCCATAGGACAGCTTAAGTACATTGATAAGATTGTTGTGGATTATGATGAGACTGTCTACTCCTCCTCCATTTCAGACTATCTGAAATCCAAGACTGTCCAACTCAAAACATTGCCAGAAGAATTTTGTTATATGAGCTCTTTGAAATACTTGGCCTTAAGACATTTCACAAGAATGAGATCGCTGCCCTATTCCCTGGGAAAGCTAACAAATCTTCAGCACATCGATTTGTCTTATGCTACCAGTTTGGAGATGCTGCCTGATTCCATCGGAAGGCTAGCAAACCTACAGTCCATTGATTTGTCTTATTGTTCAAGCTTGGCGATGCTGCCAAATTCTTTTGGGAATTTGACTCGACTCAAACGTCTTTCTTTGAAGGAATGTAGGAATGTGACCATTTTCAAAGAGACACTTGGAAATATTACCACGCTGGAATTGTTGGATCTTTCACGTTGTCCCAAGGTGAAAGAATTGCCTCCGCAGGTCACACATCAACGGTTCTTGCAAGAATTATATTTGTTGGATGCCGAGTTAAAAGAATTGCCAAGCGGTATCGGTGACCTATGCAACTTGGAGGTTCTGCATTTAGGGGACCGTTTGTTGGAAGCGCTGCCACCTTTCCTCGGTTCCCTCAATAGCTTGAAGTATTTATCTGTGTGGAATTGTGGTGGACTGAAATGCTTGCCCGATACCTTTGGACGGTTGGCTCAACTGACACGGTTGACCTTGAAATCTTGTGGGATACAAAGATTACCAGAGGATGTTCTCCTGCTGAACAATCTCGAATATTTTCGGATAGCAGATTGTCCATTGGGCGAACTTCCATTTAAAACAGCAGAACGAGAAAGAGAAACAGTAGCAGCGTCGAAGGAATTGGACGGCTCCAATGGCAAATGTAGGTTTGGCTTTGAGAGGCTCCGGGTTTTTGAACTGAATGGAGTACAGATAAGGGAGGTAACCTTTCCTGAAGGAGTTTGCCGAAACCTTCAACAACTTCACTTGTCTCGCTGTAAGGAATTGAGGCAAATTGGAAGGCTTTGTGGTCAGGAGAAACTTACTTATCTCAACATCTCGAACTGCGAAAAAGTAGAGGAGCTCACCTGTCTCCAAACGTGCCCATCTTTGGAGGTGTTGTCTGTCAGTGGATGTAGCAAACTCAAGAACATACAAGCGTTGGGACACCTCCCAAAGCTTAAAAGTCTAGATTTTCATAATTGTGATGAGATAGAAGAGTTGCCATCTCTGGAACATCTGACATCTTTGCATTCGTTGTGGTTCACTGGATGTAGTAAAGTCAAGACCATACAAGGGTTGGAACACCTCACTAAGCTTGGAGATCTATTTCTTGGCCATCTCGCTGAGATAGAAGAAGAGTTACCAGTTTTGAAAAATTTGTGGTGGTTGTTGGTTTATGCATGTCCCAAGTTGAAGCGCATACAAGGATTGGAGCAGCTCACAAAGCTTCAATGTTTAAGAGTTGAAGAATGCGGCGAGATAGAAGAGCTGCGAGGTGTGGAACATGTAATGTCCTTGCGAAGACTTACCGTAAGGTACTGTCCCAAAGTGCAGTGGCGGGGGAGAGTAGTGGAGCAGTTGCGCCAACGATTGAAGGGAAAATTCATATATGAAAAAGAAAGCAAAATGAAGAGGGTGTGGTCTGCTATTTGTGGAGCGAGAGAGTGTGAGGGGGATAGAAAAACAAAAAAAATGAAGAGCATGGCAAATTAAGAGCATGATATTATATTTTATGTTAAGCCTTATTGCATTTCTCTCTTTGTTTTCGCGTCAACTTGTTTTATTTGTCCATGGACAGAACAGGAGTGCTTAACTGAAACCCATTATATAAAGTAAGAGTGCAATGCGAAGAAAAGTTGCAAAGGCAGCTAGGTATGATATTAAGATGACGTAATAAGTGCGTTAGTATTGGGTTTACATTTTAATTATGTGATGGAAGACAGTGTTGAGATTAGAGAGATGGCAAAACTTCAAAACTTGAAGCATTAGAACAGTACGGTGGTTGTCAAATTCTGTTTTGGTGAGAGGTGTTACAAGCGTGAATAGCATTAAAGAACATGGGTTATACAGGTTAATGTTAAGGTTGATTGTTTTTTATTTTTTTAATTAAATATTAATTATTGTTATTTATAATAATTATACAAGTTTTTCATAATTTTAATTTAATTATGGGTAATTATTAAAAGAATGATAGAAATTTAATCTCTATAATAAATATTGGAATATTATTTATAAATGGAGAGTTTAAGATTTTATTTCTAAATTAGTTATATTTATTTAATTGATTTAATTCAAATTAATTAATTGAAAAAATGGCATATCAACACATATCATACTCAGCATGGTATTGATAAACCACATTATTGTAAAAAGAAAAATTTACAAGTTGAGAATTACTATCATTAAAAATGTTGTTACATGTATTTTAAAATGTATATAGATTTAACTCATATATTGATTATTTTTATAATTAATAATAAATATTTAAAATAAAACTATAATAAAATTATTTTTTATGATTTTTCAACAAAAACTGGCAAGTGTTTTGACTTTTATGATGGATTGATGCCTATTTGTGTTAACCAAACATTTAATTTATATAACTAGTTTGCAAGTTTAATGATTAAAAATATGTTTTTTTTTTCAAAAAGTTAAGTGCAAGTTTCAAAAAAAGACATTTTAATAATCAAATATTTAGGTAAAATTAGTTTTATTTTTATTTTTTTTTAAAGACATTATATAACCCTGTGCTCATGCTCAATTTTAACAAGATGAAAATAGTTTATTTTTTAATTGAAAATTATTTATTTAAGAATCTAGTTTATTTTCTAATGGAGAATTACTTTTTCATTAATAGTTTGTTTTATGTTATAAAACAAATAAGTTGATTAGTTTCAGATAAATGTTTTATTAATGTCATTAGTTAATCACTTAGGTTGGTTTGTAATTAACTTCATCATTAATGTGGAGCCACTTTTTAAGATATAGGTAACTTTTAAAACTCATAAAAATAGTATTTTGCAATTTAATATTATCAAACTGAATAAGTTAAAAATGATTAAAATAACAAATTTTCTGAAAACCTTACTACCATTCGATATACACAACAATTTTGAATACTCATTGAATATATCTGTAATGTAACTATGCATACAGTATGATTTAAATCTTATAGTACACATAATGCAAATCCATGCAGTCAATTCTAGTTTTCATCATATAATAATTCAAAGTCTATGGTTTGAAATTATAACTTCGGAAAGCATAAAGATTTAATTAGCACGGTGATCGAGTTGATCTTTCCATAGGTGTTCATTACTCCCTTGATTGGATTGACTTGGATTTTTAAAACTGATTATATGTATTTATGCATATCGACTGTGTTTCAATTCCTATCTCTGACAGATTCAATTTTCTTTATACAATTCAAATTCATATTACAACTTCATATTTTTACAACACTTCGAATTGGTGTTAATGAATTCTGTCACATTCCCACCTTGTTTACTGGGTTGAATGCCCATGTGTCGGTTCCTCTTGTTGCCAAATGTTCTGCTGTCACTTGGATCTCGTCCCACCGTAGATCTCAGTCTCTGGTGATCGACGATGCTTGTGAAGGTTAGGGATGGTTAGGGTAACCACCCACCCCATCCCCCACCTCCTAGTTCATTCACTCTGCCGCTTGTTCTCGGGTCTTGGCTCCGCAACTCAGGTTTTTCTCTTGTGGCTATTGTCGTATGCCATCCCTACATGCAAGCACTGCCTTCTGGGAATGGTCATGCCGCATTCGTCTTCGCTGTTTAACAGAGGTAATACTACCCTCTTCCCTGTCAGTATTCTATATTTTTAGATGGAATTTACTTCATAGTTGACGCTTGTGGAGACTGTAACTTCTACTCTTGTTACAGAGGGACCTTGTGGCTTTAAACCCAGGTGGATTATTCTGTCACCTGAAGCTTTACTGTTCCATACTAGTTTTCTTTCGATTGGTTTTTTCAACTAGAGGGTTTTAGGTTATTTACCTAACTTCAAATTGTTTACCTAGCATGACAATGTTTAGCTGCCATGCGAAGAAGTCTTCATGGTTTCCTTCTAGACTGCTGAGAAAGGAGAGTGTGCCGCCTTGGCAAGCTCGACCTGTATAGGTAAGCTTTGTCTTGACTATTATTTCTTTCATAGCTTCTCGTTTTTAATATTGGTTTCACTGTAAGGGGAGGTTCACACGACCCGAGGGCTTTAACATTGTTTTTATTGTGTTACAGGGCTTGCACATCCATTTAAGGTCGAAGCAATGAGCCATCTCGAACCACACATGATCACTTCCAGGTAAGCCTTCTGTTTACAGTTGATGGCATAGTCAATTTAGCCATGGAAAATAATGTTTATAACTTCGCACCCCCCCCCTATTGTAGGGTTTTGGGGTTTTCCAGCGTTGAACATTTATTCAATGCAGCGAGTGCTAGTTTTAAGGTTTTTCCATTCTTAAGAAAATTTCGAGGTTTGGCCTCTATGCACAGTGTTGTTCAAGATTTCTTTTAAATACTTTGTGTTTTTTTAAAATGAGACTGAAAGGGACTTCGTCTTTTAGACATGGTTCATGATTTGAGTAATTACTTGTTATTTGGTTGTCAAGTCTATATGTCGAATAGGGTTCTGTCCTATTTAGAAGCCGAGGCTTTGCTTTAATATTTTTGAGAGAATACAAATTTAATTGTCCAAGCATTTCTTATGGTAATTTCAGTTTCTGGTTTTGTTCACCATACATTTGTTCATTGCAATTCTACGTTGTTTCCTTTTGGGGCATTTCTATTATATGTTAATATTGTAGGGAATTTTCCTCCTGGAAATGAAATGTATCTGATATGCATATTTTCCAAATTCAGCATTTATATTCTCTCTTTTTATGCCTGGTTCCGCAGACTCACTTTTGCCATTTAAACTCTGAGTTTTAGATTTCACTGCAAATTCTTGGTTTTAACCCCTGGTTAGGTTTAATGTACTGATCAATATCCCCTTTATCATGGGTTCAGGGGACATGGACCCCATACCTGTTTCCACGGGACTAGGTACTAAACCGTTGGCCCATGATCTCAATGATTACCAGGTTCTTGTTTACACATGGAACTTTACTTGCTTTATGTTTTCTGTTAGCAGTGTTTATATTTGCTGACATTATAAATCTCTTGTAATTTGATGAATGAAAAATATTTATCAGTACATTTAATGGATGCAGAACTTTAATTTCTAGATATTCATACTGGTCTTGCTTAATATCAAATTTACAGAGAATATGTAGTTTATTCCTAGTATTCTATTCTACTCTACCAATATGGCAGAGGATGAATTCTTGTTTCATTCTTCTAACTAAACAGTAGGATTTAATCAAGATTTTAACTATAAATAAAACATTTTCCATCTTTAAATATTCTCAATTCCTGTAAACAAAACACTTAAATACTTATCTCAGTGTAATCTTCCAGTAAATTGATGGTCCTCTCAACCTTGAGCGAGGCAATCACGTCCTCCGCTCCCCTCGTGCTCCTCACCAAGGTCCTAGGTAATTCACTGAGAGAGAAGAAGATAGACCTCATGATCTAAATCCAGTCTATATTTCTCTTGGTTTTTCCTGAGCTCCACTGGTTTTCTCACCAGCTCTGGAAAACTCATTGCGACAGACTATTGCTTAACCCCAACATTCTTTCTGTACAAAACCCCTTCCCTTTCCCAAGATTTTCCTTTTATCCTTCTAGGGAGGTATCTTTCAGAACTGTCTCTACCTTTTTACCGTGGGTTCTTGGAATCATTTACCAATCAGTTACTTTCTTTTACTCAAGACCATTTATTAATTATCTTAAGAAAATAACTCAAGTCTTGTTAACGAATAATCTTATTCATTAGATAATTCAAATGTTTCATAACAAGTCTATCAACCATAATTTAAATTAAAACAGGGTGTTACATCTTCCCCTGCTAAGGAAAACACCGTCCTCGGTGTTATATGATCAACGAGAATAATTCAGGATATGCTTCTTGAATAATATGCTCATCCTCCCAAGTAGCCTCCTCTAGGCCAAAGTGCTTCCATTGCACTTTAACTTGGGGGATGACTCGCCTCTGGAGCGTTATTTCTCTCTGATCTAGAATATGTTGCGGTTCTACTAGGAACTTGTCATCTGGTTCTACATGCAGACAACAGTTATCATAATTAATTTAAATCAGAAGTCTATTTTTGTTACAAACGTAATATAGTCATGACTTGCATGTATACCCTGCCAATGTATCACATGTTTAGGATCATGTATGTATTGCTTCAACATAGATACATGAAACATATTATGTACCAATATATGACTGGGTAGAACCAGTCAATAAGCCACCAGTCCTATCCTTTCCAGAATTTCAAATGGTCTGCAATATCTGGGAGCCAATTTGGCACAAGCATTCCACCTCAAAGTGCTATTTTTTGGTTTAATTCTTACATATACATGATCCCCTACCACAAAATCACGGAAGGTTCTTTTCCAATCTGCATAAAATTTTTGTCGGTCTTGGGCTGCTTTCAAATTCTGCCTAATCTTTCTTACCTTACATTCCATTTCCTCTAGCATGTCTGGTCCAAGCATCATCTTGGTTTCTGGACTGCTCCAATTTATAGGAGTCCGACATTTTCTTTCGTACAATGTTTCAAATAGACTCATCTTAAGGGATTCTTGATATTCGTTTTTATAGGCAAACTCAACCAAATGCAGATACGCTTCCCATTTCTTAGGTTGTTGCATTACATACATGCGCAACATATCCTCTAAAACTTGATTCATCTGCTCTGTTTGCCCATCTATTTGAGGATGGCAAGTGGTACTAAATTGTATTTGTGTCCCCAAACCAGTGAATAGTGTCTTCCAGAATTCTGATGTAAATTTTACATCTCGATCTGAGATGACAATCCTAGGAATACCGTGTAATCTAAAATTTTCTTTCATGAAAATATCAGCAATTTGTACTATCTTGTAAGATTACTGGACGGGTCTGAAATGAGCCACTTTGCTGATTCTATCTACTACCACCATGATTGAGTCATTGTGTCTTTGTTTCTTGGTAGTCCGATGATGAAATCAAGGGAGATGACTTGCCACTTCCATTCCAATACTGGAATAGGTTGAAGCAATCCTACTGGATGTTAGTCTTCTACCTGGACTTGTTGGCACTCCAAGTACTTGGTCAAGTATTCCACAATGTATTTACGCATCCCAAGCCAGGGATAGTATTTCCTAATTGCTGTTAACATTTTCTGATATCCTAGATGTCCTGCATAGGAACTCTTGTGATACTCATCCAGAATCAGTCCCTTCAGACTCATTTGATTAGGAATATATATCCTTTTTCAGTGTACTAGGATTTGTTTATCATTGAGCTCATAGTTTGATTGTTTTCCTTGCTTATCTCCTTCTTTTTCTTGCTGCCACAGGGACTGATATTCAGGGTCTTTCTTTGCTGCCTCTATAATCTGTTCTTGAAATTTGAATTCAACTTGGTTAAATTAGAGTTCATATATTCCATGCAATTTTCTGGTTAAGCATCGACCACCCGGTTCTCTTTACCTTTCACACGTTCAATGTCAAAATCAAATTCACTTAAAAATGTGTTCCATATTACTTGGTGAACATTCAGATCAGATTGTTTAAAATAGCTAGTTAAACTATTATGATCAGTCCTTAACACAAACCTTTTCCCCAACAAATAATGCCTCCATATTTGCAAGGAATGCACTACTGCAGTTAGCTCTAAATCATAGGTGGAATACCTCTGCTTATGATCCTTCATCTTCCTGGATTCGTATTCTATGACTTTCCCTTCCTGGGTCAAAACTGCTCCTACCCCTTCCTTGCATGCATGAGTGGATACTTCAAATTCCTTACTTGGGTTTGCTACTTTCAGAATAGGGGCAATAGTCAACAGCTCCTTCAATAGCTCGAAACTATTTTGACATTCCTCAATCCATTTAAAGACTCGTCCTTTCCGATGTAAGGAAATAATAGGAAAATCTATTTCAGAGAACCCATTAATGAATCATCGGTAATACCCAGCTGTTATGGCCAGCAGCAACCCCCCTTCTTATTTAGTATTTTCACTACTACTAAATAAGTGGGGACCCTTAGTCAAAAAATTTAAAAAATCGATTAGTGTTTGTATTTCCTTTTTCAATAAAACTTACTATCATAAACTTAGGAGAATACCCCTTGAAAAATCTAAAAAGACTTAAGTTTTATGATAAGGTAAGATAAAATCATTCCTTAAGAAATATCACATCGCAAAAGGGTAATGGATACCTCCTTACAAGCGGAATTCTAAGATTGCGAGATCGCGATGCGAAACTACGCACTAAAAAACATTCATCACATCGCATACCTCAAATATCACTTACGCTGAAAAACCTCAAACCGCCAATATGCGATGGCACATATCGCAAATCGCATTTCGCAGAAAACACATTAACAGATGATTTTCATATGCTACGCTCCAGCGATATTGCGGTATTGCAATTTTGTGATTCCACGAGATTGCGATCTGCGATATTGCAAAGCAAATAGCAGATCGCCTTATCGCAGATCTTTAGGGCTCGTTGTACGAAAAAGCTTTTTCCATAAACCGAGCCCTGGTTATGCGCTTTAATGTTAATCAATGAGTGAGTTTCCAATCATTAATGAAATATGGTTTTGTTCTGACCGAAGAGCCATTTCACGTAAGGTGGTATATTTTATATGTAATCAACATTTAAAGCTTTCCCGTCACCTTTTTCTTATCATTATTCTCACCTCATTTGTAAACTGCAGGAACGAAGAACATAAAACTATACAAAGCAGTATTTAGGATATTATGGGAAAGAAAGGTAAAGCTCCGAGTTCTGAAGACAAAGAAATGACGCCCTTGTATACAGACATCGCCTGTAATAAAGATGTTGGTATTACTACTTGGGAAGGCATGTACAATCTACTTGAGGAAGAGAATCCCAAAATGATGGAGGTTATAGCTACTGCAGGCTCACATGGGTCTTCTGAGGCGTCTATTACAGAGCTATCTTGCTCGTTCTTGCACCGGATAGCGGCGAGGCCCAAAATTCTTCCATACGTGGACATGGTTAAATGGGTACTGGACAGCGCTGGCATCAAAAACAGACAATTTAAGACTCAGGGTCAAGGACTCATTGGCTCATTCACTCCACAAGATTTGAGACTCATGTATCATTTACCAGAGCCACAGGCGACTTATAACAAACAGTTCATGGAGAAGTTTGCTAAAGAAAATGAAGACCTGGCAGAATGCACCAAGGACTGGTCAAGGAGGGAAGAACCACTAAAAAAGGATAAACATGGTATGTATAGTACTGGTTCTCTCACCTCCCCTTATTGCTTTGCTGTTGCTATGCTCTGTAGACTTTTTGGGAAGCCAGACATTAATAAATTTTCATCTGAATGGCTATCATTATTGGATGTCGCCATTAATGCTACTGTTGTGGATTGGGCTAAGATATTATCTGACAACTTAGCCACAACCATTTTAAATTACCGGTCTAAAAGAACTATTTCTTAGAGAATTTATCCCCCTTTCTACTTATCTGCATATGTGATGGATGCAATCTGTTATATTTCCAAGTTTCCTTTAATGGGTTGGAAATGGACGACTCAATACCCCTTACCCATTCATATTTATCACAAAGAATTGTGGGATTCCAAGTTCACTCCGTATTTTTACAAGATTTGTCATGGAATCATGTTTCCCCTGTACAAAATGTTATATGATAAAGACGCTCCAAGATTTTCTCCCGAAGCAAAGGTAGATATACTCCCTGTCGCGAGATGGTTCGGAGAAGAACTGTTTACATATGTCAGGGTATTCGGAAGTCTCGCTTCCCCTCATGTATTACCTTTATATGTTCCTAATAAACTCATGGCACGAGAAATTTCTTATCAAACCTGCGGAGAAGGAGGTTTGACTAAAGATTTGAAGGACAAAAAGAAGACTATTTGGCCACAATTTCCTGTGGCCTGTGGGGTATTTTCACTATTTGATGTAGGCCATGCATTCAAAGACGTAAACAACGTAACATGTCTACGATTGTTCAAATTTCCAGGAAGACCGTTCGACCCTTATGATATTGCTAAAAATTTCACTATTGCAGTCAAAATAAAGGTGTTTTCTAAAGAAGATGATCTTTTTGATGACATGTTCCAACAGAAAGGTACACTTAAAGAGGTTCTACATTCGGCCCAAATGCAATTTCCTTCAGTAGAATTTCAAGAGTTCAAGATATACAGGGAAAGGAGGTTAGCTAATATCCCTTTGGATAAATTACGCTTGGAACCCATAAGGGAACCAACTCCCAGTATTAGTCTCAGTGGAAGTTCAGGCACAGATAGATCTAAATCTAAGTCCGGGAGAGAAACGTCAGAACACTCTAAGAGGTCTGAAAGTGACCATGATAAAAGTGAAGGGTCAGTAAGGGATACTGCCCAGTCAAAGGAGCTCCCACAACAACAGGTTTTGACCTCTCCACAGCTAGATCCTCCCCCTCTCATCGTCTAGCCACCATCAGTCAGAACCGAGCTAGATAAAGAATGGGAGACATTCAATGATTTAATTAATATTGAAGGACAGAGCACAAAGACACCTGTGAGTAATGTACGAGCAACAAAAGATATAGTCACAGGAACAATTAGCAATGTCTCAGAAATGGAACATATTCCCATTACCCCATCCTCTAAACTTATGCTCAAAATAGAGGAAATTCCTCCTCTTGATGTATTTTATAGTCCACAACACAAGGCAGTAGTGAGAAGACAAAGAAAGAAAAGGAAATTGGAAAATGTGCTCTCTCATGATGTAGAGCAATTAGACATCCTATGGAAAGATCCTACCACCGATCCCACTGAAAATCTCACCAAATTATCTCAGATCGCAAGAGCATATGCCTCTGCGACCATTGATAAAGCATTTGAGGTACAACAACTACTGAAAGAGAAAGAAGATCAAATACAAGTTTTGCAGCAACAACTGCAACAAGCCAATGCCAACAACGAAGCACAGAAACAGCTTGAAAGATTACAGCAGTACTTCTAACAAATGCAGATAGGGTACCATAACAGTTTGGCTGAAAGAGAAAAACAGTTACAGGTTATGCAAGAGATGCACAAGGATGATCCTAAGCTTACAGAATTCATCACAGAATCCATTTCCTTAAATGATCAACTACTGCAGCAATAGGAAGCATTGTGCCAAAGAATATCACAGTGGAACTCTTATTGCGAAATAAGCGATAAAATCACTAATCAAGTCGTAGACTTACGACATGATTACAATTTAATTGATAAAAGAGTTACCGAATATTTGGCTTGGCAAGAAACAGAGGAGGGGAAAAGAGTAGGTGCACCAATAATCAACGACAATCACAAAGAAATGCTCTTTAACAAGTGGGATGCACAAATCAAGAAAGCAGAGCAAGCGGCAGAAGAAGCAGCCACAGCAGCAAACAGTGTTATTGACTGCATAAATGAAAATTTTCACAAGGCAAATCTGATCTCAGAAACCACTCCAGGGTATCTACCGAAAGTACATCAACTGCAAACAGGCTGGAGACAAAAGGCTCAAGAAAAGGCAGAATCAATCAAAAGATTAACTAAGTTAAATTGGGATTCTTACTGGGCGTATTTGGTAAAACCACACAGCCAGTGCATGACTCTCAAATGTATCATCAATTCTGCCGAGAAGATGGTGCCACCTCTTGCCGATTCCGTTTTCGCAGGACAGTTAAAGTCAAAAGTCGGCCAACCAACTCTTCTCAAACAAATGCTGAATGCTTGCGATTTCAAGGAACAGATACACAAATAGTTAGTTGTTAGTTTTAATTTTAGACTCAGTGTTAGTATTAATTTTGCTTTATTTTTTCCTGAAATGAGGACGGTCATTTAAACCGTATCCTACATTTTTGTAATAAATTATTTTTAGATTTAGTTAGTAGTATTTAAACCCTTCTCATGCATTTAGAGAAGGGTCCTAAAATTTGTCAAAAACTTGTCTTCAGAACATGCACTTTTGCACCCTCCGAGGAGGTTTTGATGAATGAATGGAACATGATTTATTGATATCTACATTTAATATCTACTACTGATGTTGCACTTTTGTACTCTTAGTGGATGTTGGATTAAGAAGAGATAAATCATTATTGCTTGAAGCTCATGAGTAGAACTAGTTATAAATGGTACTTTTATCTCTTAACTATTTCTGCCTTTGTGTTAAAGTGATATTCATGTTCAGTTGTTTATATATTGATGCGTGAATGCTTGAGTTATCATTTGGCACTTTTGTACAGTGATAGATATTTATTTATGCTTAATATATGAGTAGCTTATTATGCGATATGTTTTTCACAACTGTTTCGTCTAACTTTTTATACGAAGTGGTTTATCTCCATTGAATTCTTTTCTCATAATAGTTGAATAATCTTTATTACCAATTGTTATTTGAAATCATTTTAGATCGCATAACGAAAAGATTACATCCCGGGTTAGTGTAGAATTAGATATTTCTGTTTATTAGAATACATTTGCATGTTATTATATTAGAATTAGAATAAAAGCATTTCACTTAGGAACTTTTAGAAAGGAAATATCAATTCTCAACACACACACACACATATTGGAAAAATGGTCCCATATCCCCAGTTGAACCCACTATACCAAACGGAAAAAGAGCTGCTAACCAAGGTTCGGACCGGGTGGGTATCCCCCTTGTTGTAGACCCGATTTTTGGGGCTTCAACACCAGCTAAACCCTTAAATGAACGTATATCTGCCACATTCTTAGGAACTTTCCACTCCATAACTGTCTTTATCTTTTCAGGGTCTATATAAATCCCTTCAGCAGAAATCACATGTCCTAGATATTGGATCTGCTTCTTGAAAAAGTCACATTTACTAAACTTAGTGTAGAGCTGGTGTTCCCATAACATTTTTAGCACTATGCAAAAAAAATTCCTTTTGCTCTTCCATATTCTTAGAGTAGATTAATATATCGTCAATACAAATTAAAACAAAGTTATCCAAAAATGGGTGGAAAATTCCATGCATCAAGCTCATAAAATTTGCTGGTGCATTGGTTAATCCGAATGGTAGCACCACAAACTCATAATGTTTTTACCGGGTACGAAAAGTTTTTTTAGATATGTCTTCATCCTTAATATGTATTTGGTGGTACCCTGACCTTAAATCAATCTTGGAAAACATTGTTGCCCCCATCACTTGATCAAACATATCGTCTATGCATGGCAATGGATACTTATTCTTGATAGTCAATTTATTAAGCTGTCGGTAATCCATGCACATTCTCATAGTACAGCCTTTCTTCTTAAAAAACAACATTGGTGCTCCCAAAGGGGACACGCTTAGCGGAATATATCCTTTTTCCATTAATTCTTACAGCTGCATTTTTAATTCTATTAATTAAGGTTCACTCATTCTGTACGGAGCTCGTGACACAGGGGCTACCCCATGTATTAATTCTATTGTAAAATCAAGGTCTCGCTTTGGTGGTAATCCTGGAATATTTTTAGGGAACACATCCCTGAATTCCTGCACAATAGGAATATTTTCCACCATGAGGGTCTTATCCTTAGAGTTAGAGAACCCTACTTGAATTGCATATACTTGACACCCCTTTCAAATACATTTACTCAGTTGAGATGTACGAATGGGACATAATTGAAGTGGCTTCTTAATTTCCTGCAAATCTTGACGTGTACCATCTTTCGATTTAAAGTAAATTCCTTTGTCTTTGCAGTCCACCAATGACCAATGTCTTTCCAACCAGTCCATTCCCAATAAAATATTGTAGGATCCCAAAGGTAGAATGTTAAGTTCTATAGTTATGTGCTGGTCACCAATAACCAATTCATAGTTTGACACGTTGGCATTGACTCGTCTTTTTGCTCCTATAGCCAGTTGTACTAGTCATGGATTCTTAAATTTCTAATTCTGTAATTTATAGTTTTTGACTATACGAGGGTGTATATAGCTCAAACTGGCACGAGGGTTAACTAAAATAGAAACAAATTGGGTTTGTAACTTACCTTCTAATTCTATCATAGTTGGTTGAAAATGTGCTTGTCGATCTTCTAGAGCAGCATTGATTCTAGGTATATTTCACGCTACATCTCCCACGGTAGATACCTCTTGCAAATTGGCTGCCACTTCATTTCTCCCTCGATCTGGACAATTTTTAAAATAATGTGCCTCCCCACAACCCCAACATTGTAATGGGGATTTTTGGGACCATCCAAGGTATGGTCTGCTAGAAGCTTCAGTATGTCATTCTTCAGCTACCCATTTGGCCCTTTGCTGACTTTTCCCATTCTGTCTATTTTTTTTAATTCCTTACAACATTCTTGTAATTTCCAGATCTTCTATTTTTAAAATTGGAAGGGCCTTTATGCCCTTTCTTGTGTGGCCAACTTCTGTCGGTTTCTCCCTTAGCTTTTGACTGCTGATAGCACATCCGTGCTTTCCTTATCGCTTCGTCAATATTTTTTGGGTTTACAAACTCAATCCTCTCTTTCATGTGAGTCAACAAGCTGCTTAAAACCTCTGCACCTTTGCTTTTTCATCACGAAAATAAGGTACATATCTTAATAAGGAGGTAAACTTAGTGATAAATTTGTCCATAGACATTTGCCCCAATTTTAGATCATGAAATTCTTGTGATTTCTCATCATAGAATCATTCAATTAAATACTTATCTTTGAAATAATGTTGAAACTCATCTCAAGTTACGTTCTAGTCTTCAATTCGACGCACGTTTTTCACCTCGTCCCACCATAATGTAGCCTTTTACCACAGTTGGTAGATGGATAGACGAGCTTTAAGTTTGTTGTTATACTCGTAAAATTGAAAATACTTATTCATATTTATTATCCAAGCTTCTGCCATTTCTTCTGCCTCTCCATCAAATGTAGGTGGCTTGATCTTCCAGAATTCACCTTGTAATTCGACTTTCTGTTTCTTCAATTCTTGCCGATCAAAAATATTTCCATATTCATCTTCATTATAGGTTCTACTCTTATTACTCCATTGCGTATGACTTCCTTCGGGATAGTCATGAATTTGTTGCTGTTGTTCTCCTTCTCCATGGATGTCCCTCTCAAGACTGGGATTTGCAGTGTGATTGTTATGTTTATCTGAAAGGCTCTTCAGTATCCTTTCCTACTCCCTCATTAACCTTTCATTATCACTCTGAACCCTGACCATCTCTGTCTGGAATTGTTGTACTTTATCAAGTAGTCTTTTTGTCTGACATTGATGTTCTTCCAGCAATCTACTGGTTTGTTGGTGTTGGTCTATGCTTAATTGCACCCACATTTCTGGGTTGACTTCAAGATTGGTTAAAGGATGGGTTTCCACTATGTTCCTAGGCATTTGATGAGTAGACCCTCTCCTCATGGTAGCTTATTAGTATTTTTTCTTTTGTTTCCCGTACTGTGCACAGTTTCAAAAAATGACAAAATGAAAACACTCATGTTATTGCGTTGGCCCATCTAGCCCTAGCGTGTAACCACGCTCTGATGCCAGTTGTCACAACTAAAAAGGTAAACATATACAAAATCAATAAATACAATCTTATTACCTTTACTTTCACTCAAACCTTACTACTATTCGATATACACAACAATTCTGAATACTCATTAAATATATCTGTAATGTAACGATGCATACAATATGATTTAAATCTTACAGTACACATGAAAATCCATTCATTCAACTCTAGTTTTCATCATATAATACTTGAAATTCTATGGTTTTCAATTATAACTTCGGAAATCATAATGATTTAATTAGCATGGTGATCGAGTTGATCTTTCTATAGGTGTTCATTACTCCCTTGATTGGATTGACTTGGATTTTTAAAACTGATTATATGTATTCATGCATGTCGACTATGTTTCAATTCCTTTCTCTCATAGATCCAATTTTCTTTACATGATTCGAATTCATATTACAACTTAATATTTTTACAACACTTCGACTTGGTGTTAATGTTATCTGTCACATTCCCACCTCATTTACTGGGTTGAATGTCCACATGTCGGTTCCTCCAGTTGCCAAACATCCCGCGGCGTCACTTGGATCTTGTCCCACTGTAGATCTCAGTATCTAGTGATCGACGGTGCTTGTGAAGTGTAGGGATGGTTAGGATAACCACCCACCCCATCCCCACCGCCTAGTTCATTCACTCCACCGCTTGTTCTTCGGTCTTGGCTTCGCAACTCAGGTTTTTCTCTTGTGGCTATTGTCGTATGCCATCCCTACATGCAAGCGCCACCTTCCAGGAATGGTCATGCCTTATTCGTCTTCACTGGTTAACAGAGGTAATACTACCCTCTTCCCTGTCGGTATTCTATATTTTAGATGGAATTTACTTCGCAGTTGACGCTAGTGGAGACTGTAACTTCTGCTGTTGTTACAGAGGGACCTTGTGGCTTTAAACCCAGGTGAATTATTCCGTCATCTGAATCTTTACTTTTCGATACTGGTTTTCTTTCAAGTGGTTGTTTCAGTTAGATGGTTTTAGGTTATTTTCCTAGCTTCAGCTTGTTTACCCAACATGACAATGTTTATCTACCATGTGAAGAAGTCTTCCTGTTTTCCTTATGGACTACTGAGAAAGGAGACCGTGCCACCTTGGCAAGCTCGACCTGTACAGGTAAGCTTTGTCGTGACTATTATTTCTTTCATAGCTTCTCGTTTGTAACATTGGTTTCACTATAGGCGGAGGTTCACACGACCTGAGGGTTTTAACATCGGTGTTCTTGTGTTACAGGGCTTGCACATCCATTTAAGGTTGAAGCAATGAGTCATCTTGAACCACACATGGTCACTTCCATGTAAGCCTTCTGTGTACAGTTGATGGCATAGTCAATTTAGCTGTGGACAATAATGTTTATAACTTCGCGCTCCCCCCCCCCCCCTCTTTCTCCCTCACCTATTGCAGTGTTTTGGGTTTTTCCAGTGTTGAAAATTTAGTCAATGAAACGAGTGCTAGTTTCAGGATTTTTCCATTCTTAAGAAAATTTCGAGGCTCGACCTCTATGCACAGTATTGTTCAAGTTTTCTTTTAAATACTCTGTATTTTTTTTAAATGATATTGAAAGGGACTTCATCCTTCAGACATGGTTCATTATTTGAGTAATTACTTGTTATTTGGTTGTCAATTCTATCTGTCAAACATGCTTCTATTCTATTCAAAAGCCAAGGCTTCACTTTAATCTTTTTGAGAGAATACAAATTTAATTGTCTATGTATTTCTTATGGTAACTTCAGTTTTTGGTTTTGTTCACCATACATTTGTTCATATTTTAATATTGTAGGGAATTTTCCTCCTGAAAATGAAATGTATCTGATATGCATATTTTCCAAATTCAACATTTGTATTCTTTCTTTTTGTGCCTAGTTCCGCAGACTCACTTTCGTCATTTAAATTCTGAGTTTTATATTTCACTGCAAATTCTTGTTTTAACCCCTGGTTAGGTTTAATGTAGTGATCAATATCCCATTTATCATGGGTTCAGGGAACATGGACCCCAGACCTGTTTCCATGAGACTGGGTACTAAACCGCTGACCCATGATCTCAATGATTAACAGGTTCTTGTTTACGCATGGAACTTTACTTGGTTTATGTTTTCTATTAGCAATGTTTATATTTGCTGAGATTATAACTCTCTTGTAATTTGATGAATGAAAAATATTTACTAGTACATTTAATGGATGCAGAACTTTAATTTCTAGATATTCATATTGGTCTTGCTTAATATCAAATTTACAGAGAATATGTAGTTTATTCCTAGTATTCTATTCTACTCTACCAACATGGCATAGGATGAATTCATGTTTCATTATTCTAACAGAACATTAGGATTTCAATCAAGAATTTTACTATACATAAAACATTTTCCATCTTTAAATATTCTCAATTCCTGTAAACAAAACACTTAAATACTTATCTTAGTGTAATATTCTAGTAAACTGATGGCCCTCCCAACCTTGAGCGAGGCAATCACATCCTCTGCTCCCCTCATGCTCCTCACCAGGGTCTTAGGTAATTCACTGAGACAAAAGAAGATAGACCTCAGGATCTAAATCCAGTCTATACTTTTCTTGAGTTTTTCCTAAGCTCCACTGGTTTCCTCACCAGCTCTAGACAACTCATTGCAACATACTGTTTTTTAATCCCAACTTTCTTTCTGCACATAACCCCTTCCCTTTCTCAGGATTTTCCTTTTATCCTTCTAGGGAGGTAACTGTCAGAACTGTCTCTACCTTTTCACTGAAAGTTTTTTTATACATACTTTCTTTTACTCAAGACCATTTATTAATTATCTTAAAAAAATAACTCAAGTCTTGTTAACGAATAATCTTATTCGTTAAATAATTCAAATATTTCATAACAAGTCGGTTAACCATTCTTTAAATTAAAAGAGGGTGTTACATTTTTATTGAAACATTAATAAAAATATGTTAAACCTAATTTTATTTAAGTTATATAAAATTTATTAAAAGAAATAAATGAATTCTATTTTCATACAATTATATGCCTAAAAACAAATATCATGCCATTTGGAAATGAAAGCATTTGAAATAGTCTTTGATCGTGAAAAGTAATGATCTGAATAAACAATTTTGTGAGATTAATACTCTAAATATGGAATTGAGCATCATGTGTATGTTATTTTAGATATAAATTGACAAAAGTAATATATATATCTGTGTGTGGTATGTTAGTGTAGTTTTTAGTTAAGTTAGAAAAAGCATGATAAATACTTAAGTGCATTTTATTAATAAAAAGGTAATTATCTATTCATAATTATTGAAAAGAGGGATTAAATAGTGTAGTGTAAAAAGAAAAAGAGATTTAAATCCACTCAAAATCAAGGTCATGTGAATAAACAATGTTGTAAAAAAAAAAAAAGTCCCGTGTATAAAAATTTGTCAAAAACTTTTCAAATAATTAGTTTTAAAGAAAAAAACAATTGAAAAATGAGTAAACATCCATGGGGATTTGAGCTAGTGAGCTTTGAGCATGGAGTGCAGCTTTGAGCATGGAGTGCCTTAACAATACATCTATTCATTGTCAATTAAAAATTCTATGGGCCTTGTTTTTCTTCAAGTTTTATTGTTTTTTAATTATTGTTTCGAATTTAGTAGTCACCATTCTATCCACTAATAAATTAATATAAACATAAAATTTGAATATATTACAAAAGTAAAAATAAAAATTATTTCTCTATATTATAAATTAGCAAATAGGTAAATATTTATATAACTAAGGCAAAGTAATGATCAAAGTGATTTCCATAGACTTGGTCATCTGTAAGGACTAATAATAATAGAGGAGACATCAATAGTGTGATTTCATAAGTAAAGTGATGAATTATTAAAAATTTAATAATAATTTCTTTGTTTTATAACCGTTTAAACTAGTTATTTTTGTATTAGTTGATATCAAAGCTAGCTTCCTTAGTTGTCATAAGGGATATGTTCTCTCATTTTTTAGGTTTCAAAATCTATTATATGGATATGTTTTCTTCCTTTTTGAACTTATATGGCTATTATGTGAAAACCATTGTCTTCAATTAAGGGAATTTTGAGGTCTAAAATGGGTCTCCCAATGAAAATAAAAAATTAACAATTTAAATAATAAAATAAAAATTATGGAATTTTAAAGAAAAAGAGAGATTTTTTTAAATCATATTTTCAATTTATCTCTTTAGTTTACTCAAATGTGCATCCTACCACAACACACTTTGCATATTTTTTTAGTAGACGCACATTGTTTTTTTAATGCATGTAAAATTTATGTTTTGAGACACTTTTTTTTACCTCAAAATTCTCCTAATGCCATTTCAAGCTTCCATAACAATTATAGGGATATGTTCTCTTCTTCTAGAGTTTCTATATTTATCACAAATATTCATCATGCTATTTTGATGAACATGAAACATATAAAAAGCTTGACTAAAATTTTCTCAAGGATGATATTCATGTCATAGGATATCCACTAGATGGGTTGATTGACCCTTCCTCACACATAGTATTTCCATCAGGACGATGAATGGGGACATGTTAACTAAGAACCTTTTGTTAGACATAATATTGTAATCTAAGGGGTAATAGGGAACTGTTGTTTAGGGGATGATATTCTTTTTAACCAATATCCTAGGTCCTTTGGCCATAATATTTTCATTGTGTGGGTGTACTAAGAGTGTTCAACTAAGTCTTCCTCAAATTTAGTATTTTCATTGAGGGAGACCCAAGGGAAGATTTCATTTACCATTAATCATAACATTGATATCATAGAAAATTTGAAGGAATGATCATCAAACTCTTTTTTATGCATAATATACACTAAAGGTAGGATCAACCAACTTTTTCTTAATCATAGTATTTACATCATGAGGGAGCACGAGAGAAAGGGTAAATTGGCCCTTTTTAAAGCCTTATTCATTTCATTGGGGGAGATTGTAAGGAGGGGCTAACCAACACACCATTGTGCATGGTATCATGTCGTAGAGCATCCCAAGGTAACTATCACCCAACCCTTTCTGAGGAATAGTATTCATTGTTGAGGGGAAATATGTTGAAGGCTTGATCAATCCTTCTTCAAGAATAGTTTTTTCCTTGTGGGGATTGAACCATCCTAAAGAATTGTATTTTCATCAAGGGAGTACTAAGGGAACGGTCAATCTATTAATCTCCTAATACTAATGTTCTAGAAGTCTAAATTAATTATTTTAGGATATAGTTTATTCTAGCATATTTGTCAATTTGTTGAGAGGATCTATATCTTAATATGTAAATGAGATTGATCACACTCACTAGATTATAATATTGGTTTCTCTCCTAGAATTTAACTTAGAGTTGAGTAATATCAACTAGTTCTATTTTCATGTGTCGTTCATAGGCTTTTAGCCTTCTAATTTCTTTGCAACTATGTTTTCCTTATTTTATAAAATTTTGCATGAAGGCATTTTTTCAACAAGGTATCAATTTCAAATCCATGTTGAATAATATGGGAAGGATTGGTGATGTATTGAGGAAGGAGGGAAGTATCCACAACATCATCCTATATCTCTCCAAATTCAAAACTAGTATTGAGGTGATAAAGAAAGATAATATTTTTTAGTAGTTAAAAGTACTGTATGAAATATATTTTGATCTTGAATCTTGATAGATATTTTTTTATTATTATATTTTCCTTGTTTGGAAAGTAAATACACTACAAGGAAAATACCCTCTAGCGGATTTTTTTGAGGAACCCCTTATAAAAATACCCCAGACATCCGTTTCTAGTGGAGGTTGGCGGGTGGAGGTTTTTGCAGATGTTTTTTGTCCGGTGTGCTTATCATCATAAACTGCACTGGTGCGTTCAACAAGAGAAAGCACCAGTGCACACAAAACATTGGCACACCAGACACTGTGCACTCCATACACACCCACCCGATGCATTGTATTACTGTAGCGCACCTGTGCTTTACAACTCTTCCGCACTGGTGCCTCATAAAAAGCGTGCCAAAATAGAAAATACCCGGTGCGGTATCATGAAACTGCATCGGTGCGCCCATAAAAACACCGAGCATCGGAACAGGGTAAAATAAAAAAAAAATTACTACCAAAAAACCAAAATTTCCACTTTTCTCAGTGCTCCAGATCTCTCAAGCACTGGTGCAATTTATCCTTGTCTGAGCTGCCCTGACATAGGTGCTCCCATTGCACCCATTGCACGCACTGCTGCTGTGCATTGCCCACCAATATCTAGCTTGAATTTTGCAAAATGGTGGGCAAATTTTCTTTTGCAAATTATATAGCCAATTTGCCTCCTCGACGGCCAAATGTTCAGGTATTTTTCTTGTTTTTCCATAATTAAGCCTTTTAGCAGATTAGAATTTCAAATAACCTTATAATTAACCATTTAAAAGAAAAAAAAATTTGTCGCGCAGTGCGCTCGAGCCATTCGGCTCGCACCGGTTCGCGGTGCTGCTTGTAAATTTATAGGTCGCACTGAAATTGGTTCTAATGGTATCCGCACTGGGTCGGGGGTAGTACCGATAGGCGCACCATGTTATTTTAATTTTTTTTTTAAAGTGTGGTGCAGTCGTTTACCCTGCTGCACCGTTGATAATGTGGAATAACAGCAACACGGTGCGTTGACTTCATTATACGCCCCGGGGTGGGGTAATGTTGTCAGCGCACCGTATTCCGCATTCCCACAGGGTCAATGGTGCGGCCTGGTAAATCGGTGCTAATAGTATCCGCACTGGTTATGGGGTGGTACCGAAGGTGCATCGTGTTATTTTAAATTTTTTCAAAAACTGCGGTGCGGTCGGTTACCCGACCGCACCGTTGACCTAGTGGAATAACGGTAAAGCGGTGCGTTGACTTAAATATCCGCCTCGGGACGGGTATTTTTGTCAGCGTACCGCTTTCTGTAGTTCGATTCTGTCAACGGTGCAGCCTGGTAAAATACCACACCCTTGACTATGATGATGGTAGGATGTCGGTCAATTGACTTAACTATATGCCCCGAGGCGTATATTTTAGTCAGTGCACCGCACTCCTGACATCGTACATAGTCAACAGTGTGCTACAAATTTTCGGGAGCACCGTCGCTAGTGCGTTGAATATTATACAGGCACTGTCGCCGGTGCGCTCCATAAAAAGACGCACCAATACTGGTACATGACTGTTTTTTGGCGCACCGACTGTTTTTTTTTCCAAAAACAATTATATATGTATATTTCTAAATACATGTCTCATTTAATAAAAAAATTGTATTTAATATGTCAATCATTCAGAGACGTGAAAGGAGAGAAGAGGGGGAACAACAACAACAACAAGCGGAGCAGTATAACATGGTTCGCATGTGGGAGGCACGAGAGAGGGAGAGAGATGCGTATCCTTACCCCATTACAATAGCTATCTAGGGGCTCCTAAGGCAGGTAGGCCTCCTCAAGTTCTATGAGGAGGCTACTTCCCTAAAAGGCCATGGTTTGTTTTTGAGACATATTATTCGAAGGTGGAATGGCCAGCAACAGGCTTTTCGGGTTGGTCGTAACCAGTGGTACACGCCCACTGAGGAGGATATATATTTTAATATAGGGCTATCGAGGAGAAGGGTGTATTTTCCCTCATTCCCAGAGGTTCCAGCTGGCTATGTAGCAGGGAGTTAGTTAGTGTACTCCCAGAGATACATTGGAGCATCAGTACTGTCTCCTTCATATTTTCAGGTCGCTGGAGGTTAGTTACGTATTGGTGCATTTGTTAGTGAGGAGGTGTAGTGCCTCTCACTTCTCATTTCGACCATTTCACACAACACCAATGACAGGCAATGCATTAGTTGCTCACCTCTATATTATGTTGATTCTTTAATACAGGAGCCACAACATGTTAGGTGGTCTGCCATTTTTTTTGCGGCAGTTCTATACAGCCTTAGATAGATTTCATGCTCATGCATAAGGGAGGGTCAACTTCCCTTTTGCTTCAGAGCTTTTTTGTTTATTTTTTGAGAGGTTTCCAAAGACAAGGCTTACTTTTGAAGCCTCGTAGGCTGAAGTTCAAGGCACGGATGCACATGTGGGGGAGGATGATGCCCAAGAGGGGCGAGACTCTATTTCCAGCCAGGGTATTGCATGATGCACTAGAGTTGCTAGCCAGTTTTGATGAGCATCCCTTCATTATGGTCCCCTGTCCTTATGTGGGTTTGGATTGGAAAGGGTGGGCCAACATCCTCTTCACAGCTGATGAGGTGCCATATGATAGAGGTAATATTACTGTTTTATTTAAATTTATTCTAACATGTTCTTTAACTTATTTTTATTAAATTATGTAATGAAATTGTCTATTTATTATTGTGTACTTGTATATATTTTGCAGACATTGGGTCTTTTGATGGCGAGGACATGCCGACACCACCACATGATCCAGGTGTGGATCTTAATGACGATCAGGGCATGCTAGATGTTGAGGATCATCAGGAGGCTGGTGCAGAGAGACCTACTCCTATTGGTGCGCTGGTACCGCCTTTTGTTAGGCGCGGCCAGATTGATGCTAGATACAAGATGGAGTTGAGTGGCCAACTCACTACATTGATTATTGAGGCGGGCATCGGGCCTGCTCATATGAGAGACATACAGGGTGATCGTAGGTTGTTACAGATGTGGAGAGGAATGTCACGTGACATGTACAGCCTGATGCGGCATGTCATAGCAGCTACGACCTTAGTTACGCGGCTAAGGAGGACCATTGCACGTTATAGGCGTGGTCGAGACGTAGCAACAAGCAGCGACTTATCATCTCATGATCGTTCACCTCGCGTCGCGCCAGATGAGTAGCCTCCACTAACATCTAGCAACAGTCATCATGGAGATCAGGCTGGACCATCGACCGTCGAGGCTCCACCATTGACTGAGTAGGCCTCGACTAGTACTGCTATTGATGTTGTACCACCAGTTGATCCATGACATTTATATTACAGTTGTATATTTTTGACATTATTCAGTTATATATATATATATATATATATATATATATATATATATATATATATATATATATATATATATATATATATATATATATATATATATATATATATATATGGTCCATGTATTTTATGTTCATGTTGCAGTTGTACTTAATTTACATGTTGGTGATCATCATGATGTGTATATTGTTAGGTCATGTTAGATATGTTCATTAATGTGTAGCTTGTACATAGATGTGTATGTGATAGCATGAGTTATCTGACATGAGATGTATATAATTTGATGTTTGTGTTGTGATGATGTTAATATATAATGGTAATTGTGTTTTGTTAGATGATCATGATCATGATATTGTAAACTTGTAATATTTGTAATTTTAATTGTATGTAAAATTCTAAAATTGTAATTGTAATGGTATATATGTAAATTTGTAAAATTGTAATTGTAATTGTAATTTTTTAATTTGTAAAATTGTAATTGTATATATGTAAAATTCTAAAATTGTAATTGTAATTGTAATTGTAGGTGAAATTGTAAAATTGTAATTGTATGTAAAATATTTGTAAAATTTTAATTGTATTACTGTGAATTGATTGTAATTGTAAAATTGTGATTGTAATTGTAATTGTATGTAAAATTCTAAAATTGTAATTGAATGTGAAATTGTAAAATTGTAATTGTAATTGTAATTGCAATTCTAATTTTAATTGTAATTGTATGTAAAATATTTGTAAAATTTTTAATTGTATTAATGTGAAATGATTTTATTAAAAATTTTAAATTTTTAAATTTGTAAAATTTAAAATAATTGTAAAATAATAAATCTAGAATAATATGAATTATTGTAACATAATAAAGTTTAGAAAATAATGCAAATAAATTCATGTACTTTAGAATTATCATTATTTTATTATGATCTTAGATACAAAAAAAAGAACTAATTTATACAGTACGCCATTGTTTTTGAGGTCAACATAATTGCAAATTATCAAGTGAAATATTGATTTTAACATTAACACAATGCAAATTACCAATTAATTCAAAATAAATATTATAATGTTTCGAAAAACCCATCTTAAAAAGTATAAATATTGATGAAATAAAACATGTACCATATCACTCTCGGTTCTCATGATCACCCTTATTATCTTCCAGCTCGCATGGCATGATAACACTATTTTTCTAAAAAATATGTTTTGATCTAGGGTCATGTGTCAATATGAACCATCAATCTGTATCAAACACATTTGGGTAAAAAAACACCTGGTTGTAGTGTTTGGCGAAAACATAGGGCTCCTTAGCTTCATCCCACATCTTTCTAGAGTTGATACATATCAGCCTACTATCGCGATCTTCCTTTACATTATTCCGATCAAAGGTGTCCCACCACTTGCACTGAAAAATAACACATTGGAAAGAAGAGAAATTCACTTGAATGATCTCTTGTATCTTTTCGATGTAACCTAACGTCCCTCGTACTAGGTTTTGATCACGATGGCTAGATTGACTAAATTGATCAAACTCGACTTCCACTCCACAGTCCTGTGTGAAGTTTCCAGCATCAACATTTTCTGTGTGAAAATGGTGTCCATATGCCCACATAGATGGGAACAAATGCACCTATTATAAAAAAGTTAAAAAAATCATAGCGTCATGTGTCTTATAATAACCCAATAGTTAAAATATGAAATATAGATGTCTTATAAGTTTCAAATTTTCATATAAATTAAAAATATTATTACCGAGTTACTGCGCCCAATCCCTACGTTTAGTGCATCCTCTTCATCACGCAGGTAACGACCGGTTGCACCGTATTTCTCTCTGACTTGGTCAGCAACCCAACTATTGGGGCATATTTTTGGCATATTTCCTTTTAAATGATCAGGATAAGGCACACTTCTACCATCAACCGTTTGAATTCTTTCCTGTCACTATCTCATTTCATCCTCTTTTATTCATACAATGCGACCCACAGTTGTGTCGCTTCAGAATTGTAAAGAACAAATTTATTGATTGCTTCAATTTCTACATTCGCTGATGAAATCAAACCGACATTATATAGTACTTAGCGATTAAAATATACATTATATCGAATTTCAACATGAATATTAACTTTGTGTAAATTTGAAAAATTATTAGTCGTTTACTCTTTATCAAACGCTTTTTTCCACTCGTTTGGAGAAACTCCCCTTCTCTTTTGTCTCCATCCCTTTCATCATCCCAAATCACCGCACCTGGTATGTTGTCGATATGCTTGATGTACTCACTGGCATAATAGAAAGACTCATACGATATGTACCCCTCTGCCATAGACCCCTCGGGTATTTCCCTTTATCGAAAAAAACCTTTCAATTTCTTCATTTACCTCTCTAAGAAGAATATCCAATGACAAGAAACCACCCCAACTAATTCAACCTCATCTACTAGATGGATTAGAAGATGAACCTGTAAGTCCATGAAACTCATCGGCAATTCCTTCTCAAACATACAAACAATCTCAACTATCTCTTGACACCACCGTGGAATGCTAGCCACATGAATCTCCTTTGACATGATCCAACATACAAATGCAAATAATTTAGATATGGCACATATTAGGTCTTGAGGGAATTCATGTTTCACACACCACGCACAAACAAAGGATAATGACACTGCAAAGTTATAAACACGTGCAATAATATACAAAATTAGTTATATTTTATGATCCTTGCATGAGATAAAATTTATTAATATAAAAAATAATAAAATCATGTTTTTGACATTATACATACTCTTAGAAGATTAAAATGGTCATGCGATTTCAACCCCGAAAAATGGTCATCCACGGTGAAGCAGCGCCGTAGTGAAGACTCATATGAAGTTGGCACCCTCACTCCCATTATAACTTCCTTTGCCAAAGAAATATCATCTTTTTTTAAAATCCATGGGACATCACCTTATTTGAAAAACCATGAATTAGAGGGACCAGCGCCTACCTCTGATCTCGTACTTTCTAATCGTCTTGGCCAATGTTTCTTTTTAGTTTTTGAAGTAATAAAATATTTCCTAGCAACAAATGTGTCACTTTGTTTCGATGATATGTGCCTCCATAAAGAAGATGATACATTTTTAAATATATCCATGGGATCTAATAAGTGTGTAATCTTAAGATGCTCCCAATATGGGAGGTTATAAAAGATAGATTTCCTTTTCATCCCAATGGGAAATTTCTCAAAATAGGTGTTGAAGAATTCTCGATCATTGAACATAGGCTCCCCATTTGAATCGAACATTTCTATGAACTCCTTCTCCTTCTCTCTCTCATATTCTCTAAGCCATTCAGTTAGTGTCGTTATTGGAGGCCTTTGGGTTCTCTCTCGCTTCCCTTTGAAAGCGGATGGTCCTCTTTTGTAAGGATGTTCTTTTGGGAGGAATACCCTGGAGCAATCATACACTAGCTTTTGTAGGTCCTTGGACCATCTAGCTTTCAGAGAAGGTCCACAAAATTTACATCCAAAATACCCTTTTTTTACAAGACCTGCGAGATTATTGTATACAATTAATATGCATGGCACGTTAAAGAATATCATGAAGATTAGAACAAATATTACAACAAATTAAATAACTAATATGTGAAAGAATATTGTTACATATATAAACAAATCAATAAATTAAACATGTAATTTACCATAGAAAACTCCTAAGCCTGGATAATCATGTGTCGTGTAAGCACATATGCCATATAATGTAAAACTCCTCTCTGCTGCGATGGGTTTTGATACATTGTATACATTTATCCCAACCCATAATTCCTTCAATTCATCTACCAGTGGTTGTAAGTAGACATCCATATTCTTCACTTGTCTTCTACCAGGGACTATGAGAGCCAACATAAGATGTTCATTCTTCACGAACAACCATGGGGGGATATTGTTATTGATCACTACTACAAGCCAAACATAATAGTTGGTGTTCTGGAGGGAATATGGATTGACGCCATCCATGGCTATTCTGAGTCATAGAATTCGTACTTCATCCTTGAATTTTTCGGGCCATGTACCCTCTATATGCTTCATGGCTATTGAATCAGTTGGGATTCGCATAACTCCCAACTCACTTCTATGTGAGGCATGCCATCCCTGCAACATAGCTAATTCTTTGCAATGAAAGAGCCTTTGAATCCTTGGGATTATAGGCATGTGCCTCAATATATTAAAAGGAGGAATAGTACGTGATTTACCCTTATTTTTTTATTTATCATACCTTTCATGCCCACATTTCAGACACATCTCTTTGTCTGCATATTCTCCTCTATATAGAATACAATCATTTGGACATGCATGATATGATATGTACTCAACACCCAACATTTTCAACAATTTCTTTGCCTCTTCACAGCTACCGGGCAAGACATTATCACTCGAAAGAACCTTATATTTGAATAACCTGTAGTTTATGATCATGGAAAAATATATTAATAAATGTACATTAATTTTGATATAATTTTTAACGTTCATAAAATTTACCATTTGTAATGTTCATTGTAGTGTACTGATTATATTTCAAATTTATATAGGGGAGTACTTTATGGTAACTTACCTCAAAAGTTCCGAGAAACATGCATTCGACAAGCCAAACTTTTCTTTCAAGTTGTATAGTAACATCGTTGTCCCCAACTGGGTAGAATTTGACTGACCACCAAGTCCAAAGAGAGGTGTGGTGGAGACAAATTTAAGGCTTTCGAAAAAGGTGTCAGCGATATGAGCATCATCCCCTAGCTGATCATCGTTTTGGAATGCATCTAACAACATTTTCTCCATGGCAGTCGTATCCCTTAAGTAATCATCCATACCAACCTCTATTTGATTGCCTCCATTGCCAGTTTGTGAAGAACTACTATTGCTATAGTCATTCCTAATTGGTGAATCTGGACGTAGCAGGAATTGAATCGGTGGTTGATTCAACCATTCTTGGTATCGTTCCTCTCTAATTTTTTCTCTTAATTTAGTATTCTCTCGATTTGACATTTTCGCGGGGTGCAACGGAAGATGTTGGGTAGGTCGCTCATCATCACTAGAACCCTAATAATTTAAAAAAAAAAATTTGAACATGAATAGTACAAAATATATGACATCAATTAGTAACCACGTTGACAATATTGCATGATTATAAATTGGTTTGACGTTGAAATAATTATATTAATCAATATACCAAAAAATTATAATTATTACCATCATTGTCTCGGCATTGTTGCTAGAAGATGCAATATTGTTACAATTGGCAGGGTGAAGCGGCTGTCCATTTTCATCTACCAAATGCGTCTTGCGGTATGCAGCTCCTGATAAGAACTTCCAACATTTTGAAGCTGTTTGAATATTTTGTGCATCTGAACTCGATGCTGAATTTGCATGAACCTGCAAATTTGTATACATTATAAATTTAATTAAGTTGTGCATGATTGACATGGATAAAAAACATAAATTCAATTAGATAATGAAAATATAAATAAAATCTGAAGTAAATATTACGTCTTGAGATGGATAGGGAGAACTCCGCGATGGACTTTGTGAAATATTATGGAATGAGCTGGATTTTAAATATTTCCCCATTCGATATAATTATGATATTTTCTCCCTTCATTTGAGCAAAATCAACAATAAATTTTGGTGCACACACCTAAAAGTAATTTTGGTGCACACACCTAAAAGTAATTTTGGTGCCTTAAAAATGGACTTCTTGTTATCGATGCTAATGTATAGATAACCACACCGGTGCGTTTTTGGTACTGCACACTGGTGCCATTTTATAAATAGATGCACCAGTGACGAATAACTGCAAATAAAAAAAGCGCAACTCTATTTTCTTTAAGTGAAAAAAAAGCGGTAAATTGAAAAATGGGCAGCAAAATATTTTTAAAAATCTAATTTAATAAAACATTTCTTTAAATACTAAAAACTTTTCATTATTTCACTATTTTGGCAAAATATTTCAGCGATAGATTTGTAGGAGACATACCTGGAGCAAACAGAGCATGAGAGCACTGTGGAGCAAGGAAATACGTTCAAACAAAAGTATTTAGATAATCAGAATTCCAAACCTTTGGTGATTCAAACCCTGTATCATAGAATTTCAAACGATCTCGTGATTAAAGTTTATTTATTTTTTTACTTTTTCTGCAGTAAAAGAAAAAAATCAAATTTTATTGGTTTTTTTACCTTTTCTGTAGTTTTTTTACTTTTTTTTTGCAGTTTTTAGAAACAAAATAAATAAATAAAATCTATTTTTAGAAACAAACCCTAGATTCTTTTTGTTTCTGCCCTTTCTTCTCCCTCTTTCTCTGGTTTCAGAATTAGGGCTTTTCAATTTAGATTTATATGGTTTGTATTGATAAATATAGGCGTAAGACATCCAACCCACAGGACGACTTGCATAGTTGGATCCCAATCCATGTCGGCCATTGCGTGAATTAAAAAAAAACAGATTTTTTTCATCAGTGCGCCCAGCGTAACATAGCGCATTGGTGTGATGTATTATCCCAACGCACCGTGAAAGTACTGTGATAAAAAAAATAAAAATAAAAAATAGTTTTTTATCAGTGCGCCATATGTAAAATATGACACCAGTGTGCTATTTCATTATGGTGCACTGCGAACGTGCTGTTTCACATAAAAAAAAATCATTTTAGAAACAAACCCTACATTCCTTTTGTTTCTACCATTTATTCTCTCTCTTTCTGTGATTTCAGAATTAGGGCTTCTCAATTTAGATTTATAGGGTTTGTATTGCTAAATATAGGCCTAAGACATCCAACCCACGGGACGATTTTCATAGTCGGATCCCAATCCATGTCAGCCCTTATGTGAATTAAAAAAAAAACAGATTTTTTTTTTCATCGGTGCGTCCGGCGTAACATAGCGCACCGGTGCATTGTATTATCCCAGCGCACTGCAAAAGTAAAGTGATAAAAAATAAAAAACAAAAAATAAGATTTCTCATGGGGCCATATGTAAAATATGTCGCTAGTGCGCTATTTCATTATGGCGCACCACAAACGTGTTGTTTCGCAAAAAAAAAAATCCATTTTAGAAACAAACCCTACATTCTTTTTTGTTTCTGCCCTTTCTTCTCCCTCTTTTTATGATTTCAGAATTAGGGATTTTCATTTTATATTTATAGGGTTTGTATTGCTAAATATAGGACTAAGACATTTGACCCACAAGATGACTTGCATAGTCGGATCACAATCCATGTCGACACTTGCGTGAATTTAAAAAAAACAATTTTTTTTCATCGGTGCGCGCCCGGCGTAACCTAGCGCACCGAGGCACTGTATTTTCCAAGTGCACCATGAAAGTACTATGATAAAAAATTAAAAAATAGTTTTTTTTTAATCAGTGCGCCACATGTAAAATATGGCACCGGTTTACGCTACAAAAACTAACACTCGACGATTTTTATTATTTTCTCTGTGTTAATCGGTGCGGTAGTTAACATTAAACGCACCGGTGCTCCTTGTTGACATTGAGCACTGTACGGTCTATGATGCTGTTTGTGTGGTGCGTTTATAATATCTCCATGCACCGATGACGGTGCGTACAGAATGATTGGCGCACAAGTTTCTTGAGATTTTTTTTTGCCTGAAAAGTTGACAATTTATTTATAAATATATTAATGAATGATATGGTATAGGTTTCAAATTGATAAAGAAATGACTGACAAGAGATCAAGTAACAAAAATATTGATAACACATCAAAAAAAGAAAAAAAAGACAAGTTCTTTGTAAATTCTTTACAAAAAATATTGTTTTTGAACTATATGTAAGTTTAACTAATATGTATTGTTTACTGTGTATCATGCAAAGCCAAAAAATGATGAAGCTCGATAAGATTATTTCTAATCTAGGACCAAAAGAGCATAAAAGCTTGATGAAAACATTGCAAAAGGATGAATCAGGTGAATGAAAAAAAACTATCGATCCAATATGAGTTTCTTTTTTTAATTTTCATTAATAATATACTTAAAATTATTAGATAACATGTGTCAAACAATCTATTAATTCACATTTTTTTAATGTTCTACAGGGACCAACAACTCAGAAAAGGAATGTTGTTCTAAGAAAAGAAAAAAAATAGAACATGAAAATGAAAATGGATTTCTCTTTAGCTCATCTGAGTGGTGCTGGAGGTTAACGAAAAGGGGAAAAACTTTTACAAAAGTTTGAGGGATCTAGTGGAATGAATGTATAGACGTTATTTCCACTTACAATACAAAAACCAATCCAATGATTCCAAGAACCAAATTTTATCTAAACTATAGGAAGAGTTTCAAGAGAATTGGTCAATCAGACATGTCAGACTTTTAATAGTAAAAACGTACAACAACAAAAAAGAAAGAATGAAAAAGTAATATTCCTTTAAATGTTTGTCTAGAATTATTTATAAATATCACTTTTGTTATATCTAATTTTCATATATTAATATAAAAATTAAATAGTTTATTGTCATGTTACATTTTCAGGAAGATTATGAAGGTCTCAAAGATGAACGAGCTGATATCATAAATATGCCAGTAGGAATGTCCAAAATGGTGTACAAGGAGATGGTCAAAGAAATGGACAAAATTGCATCGCAGGAGGAGTCATCTCAACAACAACGTGCTTCAAATGGAATATGTAATCATTGAATTTTTCAATCATTAGGTACAATAAATAAACAATTTAGCATTAAATATTAATTTTCAAGTATTTTCTTGCAGAAAAGAAAAGAAAATGGAACCCATTCAGCACATAAAACAGGACGACAAGGAAGAAAAGGGTTGATATCTAAGTTTGTGAGTAATTGTTACTTCCTTATAACAACTTAATTAGATTTCTTTTTTGTATTTTTTAAGTTGTTTTATAAAAATCATCATTGAATGTATTCAAATAGGTGCTAACATACAAAGAAGAACCATCAGAGGAATTGATTGAAATTTGGTTAAATATGGGTTGTGAGTATATGTTGGCATATCAGAAATTAATTGTGGAATTTGTAAGCATCTATCAATATTGTTTTACTTAGCTCCGTCTATAATTAATAGAACAAAAAAATATTTTATATTAAATATATGATTTGTTATAGGGTATAAAACTTGTAGGAAACAAAGTATGGAATTGCGCCAATAGATGAAATCTTGAAAGATGGCATGTTACATGGTTTTGAAAGAATGTGTATAGTTTATGAGTCAATTGTTGCTATTGTACGTCATTTATTTTTTATTTACATTGATGTATATTATTTAATATTGCAATTTTCATTATTCTCACCAATGTATATACACTCATTACGTTTTATTTTTATGTTTGTAGATGGAAGGTGAAGAAGAAGAAAACAACCAACACCATGAAAAAAACATTCCTGAAAATAACCCAAGTCATGGAAGTAGCTCTAGCAGTGACAACAGTTCAAGTGAAGAATGATGATCACTATGTTTTGATATCAAAGCAAGGCGTTGTATTTTTTGAAATATTATCCTGTGAAATGAGACATTTTGTTTAATGTAATGGACATAGTTTCCCAATTGAAAGATAAAGGGATACCAATAACTGTCCCATTTTGTATAACAAAGACTGTCTTATATATATATATGTGTGTGTGTGTGTGTTTTAATTTATTCTATTGCGTTCTCCATTGTCGCTGTGAAATGTTACACCACTGATTAAATTTATGGATGATTAAATATTATTATGAAGAGATGTGAAATTTGATGATATGATATAACAAATTAATTCAAACATCACATTCAAATGCACTAATAAAAAATTAATTCATATGAATGTTGTTATAAGATATATATATATGTGTCGACTTTTGATGAATAAAGAATTTTAAAAAATCACAATAATTATGATATGATATAACAAATTAATCCAAACATCACATTCAAATGCATTAATAAAAATTCAATTAATATGGATACTGTTATAAGATGTGTCGACTTTTCATGAATAATGAATTTTAAAAAATCACAATAATTGCACTGTCACAGGTCGACGTTTCTAAAAAATACAAAATGAAAACCGGTGCATGTCAGTCACTGTACACCAGTGCGTTTGAATTCTGAAGCGTACCGGTGTGTTTCTATGAACTATGGGCACTGCACAAATACCAAAACCAATTAAAAATATTGGTGCGCTGGTGCGGTACTGCGCATCGGTGCATTTGTACGACCTCTAGGCACTGCACAAATATCGATACCAATTATAAATCACGGTGTGTTTATGTGATACTGCGCACTGATGTGTTTTTGTGTCTCTACGCACCAGTGTGTTTCTATAAGTCTACGCACTAGTGCGTTGAGATGACATATGGGCACCGAACAAATCCCAAGACCAATTAGAACGGTGCCATGCGTTGTATCACCAATACTGTGCCCAGTGCGGTTTTATACCTTTACGGCTCAGTGCATTCTCCTTCGACCGGACCGAGGCACCTTCTACATGTATGCACCGGTGCGTTCAAGCCCGAGTAGCGCATCGATGAAAAAAATATCTGTAATAACCTCCGGCCGCCCATTTTTTTTAGATGTGTTGAATTTCCATTAAAAGCTCTGCCAAAACCTCCGTAACCATAAATGGATGTTGTAGAAAATGTTTTTTTGACAATTTTGGCCAATTTTAGAACACTAAAAACCTCCTTTATAACCTCCGCTAGAGGGTCTTTTCCTTGTATTGATAAGTTGTAATCTAATTTTTATTTGTAAAATTTATGATTTTTATGTTGTAGATATCATTAAAAGTGTATGTTGCAATTGTAATGCTATGAGATCTAAGTCTAACACTATATTTTTGGTTAAAATCCATTATTTTTCAAATTTATTAAAGGGCTCATATTGTATCAATTGGTTTAGATATATTTATAAAATTTGACAATGAAAATGATGGCATTGTAGATATTGAATTTTTCTTTAATCTTCATCCATCATTTTTGGTTAGAAATCTACAAAATGTTGGACCAAATACCACACTTGTGGTGGAGGTGGGGGGGGGGAAGGAGTAAATCAAAGAGAAAATTTACAGTTTCACAACTTTTCTTTAACAACGAATTATATAAAAATTATCCATAACCATTTGCAACATATCAACGTATATAACAATGCATCATAAGGTCATCATCACATCAATAATACATCAAGAAGCCATCACATCAACAAAAAGAGACACAAGTTTTACATGGAAACCCATATGGGAGAAAACCACAAATTCTTCTTCTTCTTATGATTCAATTCATTACATAGATTTGTAGGCACTGAACTGCTAGATGAACCAACTCGTAAAATGTGCAAGTTGCTACTTCTGATAGGCTACAACCTGATTGAAACAGTAGCCTTGAAAATGTGCAAGCAATAACTCATTGAGGCTATAACCCGATTGAAACACTAGCCTTAAAAATGTGCAATCGTTAACTCATTGAGGCTACAACCTGATTGAGGCACCAACCTTGATGATGAGAAAGATTCTACTTGCTCTAGGCTCCAACCTGATTGAGGCGTAAACCTCGATGATGAACAAGCTCTAACCTACTTTAAGCTCCAACCTCAGTGGAGGCAACCACATCCTCCTTCAATCTCTTATGGATCACTTTTTAAAATATTTCAAACTGGGTCCACATAATATTGAAATAAAATAAATATAGAATGTGAATAATTTGATGTTATCATACTACTTTGTATGCCTTTCCATACCCTGTCACAACTCTGATTCAACTTTTTCACCTATATAGTCACATATGACTCATCTCAAAACTTATGTTTTCCATAAGCACAAAGCCACTTCAACATGCTCATAGGCCCTCAAATATATTACATAGATTTTAATCATAAAAAATATATCAATGAGGTTTTTTATGCCTTTAGAACATCCACCTTTGAACAATGATCATTGTTCCTCTTCCAGATTCTAATTTGGCTCAAGAATGAGCTCAAAAACTCCAAATAACCATTTAAAACCATATACTAAATTAATGTTTATACAAAAAGCCATTTTTCAAGTGTGTTATACATAATAAATGTTTTCTAGCATAATATCTTATCATAGTAGTCTGATATTCACCTGAAAATCACTAAGATGGATCTGTGCCCTCTCCCATAGTTGCACCAACACTTATTAGTCCATACATTCATCAATCGATCAATAACTAAATAATTCATGACAAGATTCATAGATAATACACATCATATAACCAAAATATAACCAAAAAATAACTAGCATAAAAACCATGGTAACTGATCCATTATAGCACCAACATAATCATTACAAATTCTCATAGATCACAATAAGGAAATATATCATATTAACATATGAAAATAACAACCAAGTCAGGGACTTCCATGTACCACCCGACCATAGATTGGGTTGAATCAAATCTCTCTTTCAACAAATCACCCCCATACCATATTACAAGCATGAATGTGGGATCTTATGGAATAAACCAAAAAAAAAAACAAATCAGGGCTTCCAAAGGCCAAACCACCTCAACCCTCAACCAAAATGATTGCACCTCCACGGTCGGACACAACTAACACTAACTAAGTCGTTCTCTACCCAAGTTGTCCAGGGATTTAGGAAATAGTAACTCAACCCACAACCTTCTAGGGCTCTAGATAGTTTGTCAAACGTGGCTGTAGGCACTAGTAACTCAACCCACCAAGGGCTTAAGATCATTTGTCCCGACCTAGGCTCCAGGACTAGTAACTCAACCCAAGTTTTTCCTGGGCTTCTAGAGTGTTTGTTCCAATCCACAACCATAAGGAATTAGGAGCACTAATCATAAAACAATCAAGTAGAAAAACCCACAACAACATGGCTATCTAGGAAATGGAAAGAAAAGGTTAAACCATTGTCAATCTAGGGAAATCTCCATGCAAATGAAAACACACAACTAGAACATTACATGCATATGTCATGCATCCATAAATCAACAAAGAAATCACACATGCAACCTGTTACCTGCAAAGAAATCCAGATGTAGCTGCTAATCCACTTATTCCCTTGCACTTTCCTACTTTTCTTTGCCTTCTTTCTCCAAATCCAATGTATGCCAAATTTCTCCAAGAATACTGTGTGCAAGAGTATGAGAGAATGAAATGAGAGATCCAAAACTAGCCTAACAAAAGGTTGCGAACTGATCCTCAAAAGTAGTTTTTATCATCGAGGCCAATATTTTCTTCATTTTCCTTCATTTTCAGCCAATTTTACCCACTGGTAAATTTTGGCCCAATTTCCGACGGCCACTTAGGCTTCGCTATTCCGACACATAGTCGTCACAAGAGAAGCGGCGGGTTTGAGGCCGGACAACACGTGGTTAGCCATTGCGTCACAATTCTCGACTTGATAAAGCGTCGAAGGAGAAGCGTCTTTGTTACGATTTCCAAATAATTTGTCAGCTCTTCGGCATTTTCAAACCGTCGCTCTTCGCGACGTTTTACAAACATGCGCACTTTCGATGTCCTCCCCAAACCCATCACTCTTACGATGTTTTACGGTACATCTGGTCCCGTAACGAAATGTCATCGAACATTTAGAACGTCGTGCATCACGACGCTTGTAACATCGCTGCAGGTGAAAAAGTAAAAAAATATTTAAAAAAGCAACGTCGGCTCTTTCGATGTGCAAGGCATCGGTCTATCGGCAGTAAAGTAAAATATTTAAAAGGAACGTCGACTCTTCCGACGTGCAAGGCAGTGAAAGATGCTTGACAAAAGTAAAAATATTAAAAAAATTAACGTCGCTCTTCGACTTGTAAAGCACATCGGTATTAGACAAAAAAGTAAAAATATTAAAAAAACCTAACAACGTCGCTCTTTAGTCGTCTAAGGCATCGGTCTTAGATGCTTGGTTAAAAATATTCACTTATAGCCAAATGTGCTAGTTTTAAGTAATATTTTCATATACAAAAATAAGTACGGGGTGTTCTTGGGCTCAATTCCATGGAATTTGAGCTTTACGATCTAGATTGAGGTATACGAAACATAAGTCACTAAGTCTTATCACGGTCTTGTAACTTATGTGAGCTCATAAATAAAAATAGGCGACTTAGCTAATTCGAAAGTTATGTCCAAGCATTAGGTAAATAGAGGAGATAATGCGAGATTTTAATAGATGTTCACCACATAAAATATGTCAAAATCTTGTAGCTATATCCTATTTGAGACTACAATGAAGAGGTCCAAAGTATAGGCGGCTTCAATAGAACCAAGCCTTAATATGAGGTTGCAATGAGTCTGAGGTTTAACCTAATTCAAACCTTAATAAAGGCTACAACACGAAGTGAGAGCTCTTATGGTATATCTGCGCCTACGATAATGACAAACTTGTTAAATTCTCTTGAGCATGGTAATAGAACTAGAATTTGTTTAACGAGTCCACAAGATATCCATTCAAATATACTCCACATATGTGCTATCACCACTCTACTTCCACAAGGCAAGTACGAGGTGTTCTTGGGTAATTCCATGAGACTAAGAGCTTTACAAGCTAGATTGGTATCACAAACATAAATCCTTTAAGGTCTTATCCAGTCTTGTAACTTAACAGGTTAAATAAAAAATAGTGACTTAGCTAATTAGAAAGTTAAATCGAAAATAATAATTAAATAGGAGATAATCTAAGATTTTAATAGATGTTCACGCATAAAAATATGTCAAAGTCTGTAGCTATATCACCGCTTTGAGACTGCAATGAAGAGAGTCCAAGTATGGCGCTTCAATGAAACCAAACCTCGCCACTGTAGTTTAAATAGGTCAATTTAACAATTCAGGAAGTCTTAATACAAAGACTGCAACACAAAACCAAGCTCTTATGGTATATCCTACTTTAATAATGAAACATTAGAATTCTCTTGAGCATGGTAATAGAACTAAATTTGTTTTAGTCTCCAATCATCACTTCTTTTAGCCCACTTTTAGTTTTCGAAACGATTAGACTTATTTGATGTGCCTAATCAAGTCTTTAAAATATTTCCATTGACAATTCACCATTGCACTTTCTGTGACTTGATTTCGGTGAATAAGAGACAAACTCTACGAATCATTATGTGTGGCTTGGCGTTTTCGTTGAGTGCGAATGTTCAAACAATACTTTGCATATTCCATCATAAGCTATTTAGCAATATCACGCGATTTTGGACTCAAAATATCATGGAGTCCATTTGCCGACATCTTTCTGGGGGTTGTATTTGAATTTCGAAGTTCACCAATGAAAACATGAGTTGACAGTAAAGGCAAAACGAGTTCCTCAACCTCCAACGATAGGTTCATTTTGCAAACCCTCAACTTGCTTGCGAGCGATTTTTCATTTTGTGTTCCTTAGTACATATGCCTCGTGACTTCAACCTTTGCCACCATATCACTACACAAAGTGGTCAAGTATTGTTATAAGAAAATTGAAAATACCCTTCTAGAAAGCCTGTGAATATTACTAAGCATTGAATCTAGAGTACCATACAGAATTTTCTAAAATTTGTCAGCAAAAATTATGGAAAATCACATTGACATAGTGAATCACAGTGACTTAATTAAATAACATTTTCCTAATCAAGGTTAGCATTTAATATGTACTGATGAGTTCAAATCATCTCTAAAGTTTATGGTGACACAGGCACTTTGCAAAACTAAAATCTACTCATCAAGTAAACATATAAGCAAAACCCCAAATTAAATTTCAATGATATTGTTTGTTGATATTTATGATTTTTTATGAAATTTCATTATTTTCAACATCACAGGTGAGCGAAGATGTGCATCCTGCACTAAACACGATGAGGATGGTAGACAAGCGCCCCCTGTGTCTCGGGATACAGTCACATACAACGAAGATATATGAGTGAAGAAAGTGTTAATTTTTCATCACGGATGACTTGAGTGTAGTCCCGATTAATTCACGCTACGATTAATAATAATATTGATATAGCGATGGTGATTTTAGCCAAGACAGAGCTGGGAAACATGGTGATCACGCATGATATTAACCACTATGTATTCATGCGGAATCGACTTTCAAATGAATAATATGTGTTGCAAGCGGTTGTATGTGTGTGTCTATAGCAACATACCCTCATTGAGCTTTCAAAACGTGTTACCTTGATTCTGTTGCTTGTAAACTTACTTGTAAGTCCCCTCTTGATGTTGAGTTCCATGTTACAAGTGTCGCGATATAGCTTCATGTCAAGACGATAGGTTCCATCATAGTAATCGATCGTAAACAACATAGATGATGAATTGTTACCGGTTCATTTTGTTAGCAATTAGTAATGGCTCCAATTAGTGGTTACAAACCTTCACCTATAAATATTGTATGTGTTTATTGTGTTGGAATTATTGCATCGTCATTTGAATCCTTATGCCCTGGGCACTGCATCTCCACTCTCAGTCTCACAGTTACTTACTAAATTTTCCGAACACCCTTCATATTCCTTTACGCATGAGTTTCTCTAGTCTTATAAGTCATAGGTTATGATCGTGATACCGTGGCAGAATATTCTCTAATTTCAGTATAACACTACTGTGGAAACTACATTTAACATTGTAATTTATGAAATTGATATTGCAATATCAATTGAGCACTATTGAGATATACATCGTGTTGTTTGTTAATATTGTCGGTTTCTTCCTTCATTTGGGATGTACTAGTTTGCTAACTACATTTTATAGTTTGACTACGACTTTCATAGTAATTCATATATACCATCTTGAATCCTGGGTTGTCCAATAAGCTTACATATGGGTGCTGAGATCCATGCGTGAGGATGTGGATAGGAATGTGCCATCTTGTCCAACACCCGATTTACAAAGGAAGTTTGAAGAATATAAGAGTATGCTTTTGCTAGTACCAAATGGACCTTGGGTTTGACATCACTATGGAATTGGACCTTGTGTTGGAATTGCTTGGATACTAACAAGATAATGGTTTTATTTTGACATTGTAGAATCTGAAATTATTTAAATATTTGCTGCACGAATCATCATGCGGATGGTTATGATTCCTATAAGTTTCTGCAGTGAGACCTTGCGCCAACCTGCGGAATTAAAAAGAAAGTGTCGATACTTGGCATTTTGTTGGCTGGAGCTTGAACACGGAATTAGAATCCCCCATGCCATGTTTGAGTCTAGAAACACGAGATCCTAGATCTTCAATAGATGGAACTAGTAGTGAATATTTTACTACCTTTGAATAAGCTTATTAAATATTTCTTAACGTATCTCTCGATACCTTAGAGGAGTTGTTAACCGAGGTGAGAAGCCTCGGATTTTTCGGTGGTTTATTAATGTCTATTTTTTGACTTTTGTTGTTTGAAAGCTACATTTAAAGCCAATTCTTAGAGTCTATGGTTGTTCTTGGATCCACGGTCTATACTAATAAAAACTCATTATTGAAGTGTAAGTCATGTGACATAAAAATTAATATTATTATCAAAAACATTTATGATCTATTTTTGACATCCTTTTTAATGTCGAAATCATAAAGAAAAAAATTGTTCTACACCTTCCACTATATCGATTTAAATAATTTAACATATTTCTTATGTATTACTCTTGTTTGGATCATTTTTTCTTCACAATCCTTCCTTTGTAAGGAAGAACGGTGTTGCTCGACTTTTAACCTCATCAGAGCCCGAAGATCGACACGAGTGCGATGATTACGGTCGCTCAAGTGCCTCCATTGTAGCCATGAAGGAGTATCTAGAGGGGAGTAATAAATGAAACCAAGGATAAGACTTGGGAAAAAAAGTGGAGTTTCATCGACCTATTTACCTCCTTTTGACCATATGCATGTGTATCTCACATGCTCACCAACAAATCATACATTTATTACTGCGATTTTTTTCCTATTTAATACATTGTTGTTTATCTTATTCTTCGAACTAACTAGGCTCATGTGTGCATTGAAAATGTGCATAGCATATAGTTCTTCAGCGAAGAAAAGAAAACCATCTCAACAGCAACACCCATTTGTTTCATGTAAAAAGACTAGTCTTGGAAACAAAATAGGTGTGCTGTTACAAAGAAATATTTGCACTCACGTCTGCTGAAATTATTACCAATGACGAGGATACTAATTTCCTTAATAATTTTGGAGAAAAATTTATGCCAAACTAGAAAAACAATTCGGTATAGCTACATATATCATCGACAAAGTGAAAGAAAAAAGGGAGAAATCAAAACTCTCAAGATTTTGTCGTGCGATATAACTCAAAAATAGCAGAACGTTGAGATCTGTAGCTTTGCCACAAGCCAAGTTTGTTCCAATGTAAATCCATGGATCGGTAAATGCCTTACGAAGAAACCACAACACGGTTCTGAATTTAATGTTGAGTTGCATCATGCATGGTAAAGCTTATGATTTGTGGAGATTTTAAAATGTCGGAACCCGGATACGGAAATAATCTGTAAAAAACATGAACCGAAACATAGAAAATTCAAATTTACGAATGTATGTTCTCCAAATCGTTAGCAACATAAATTAGGAAATGCAAACCCCCTATGAAGGATTAAATTCTTATGTTTTGGGATGGGGGAAGGGATATTTAATAGGCAAAATTTGGGGATTTAGGGCCTTTGATTTTCCATTTTCATTTATTTTTTATGATTTTTAATATGTTTTAAATAAAATGGCTTTTCTTCGAAGATCTTCTGTCTCGATGTTCATTCAAAACGATTTAAAAACGGATCTATAAAGACACTTGTTAGGGTTGAACCACATTGTCCTGCTACGCGGCCATTGGAGAGGTGCCACAATAATTTAAAACCCTTTTGTTGTGTTCTGCTCCTGCTTCATATTCGCCTGCTACAATTCACCTACAACCTCGGAAGTTTGTTACTCGTTAGTTCAAGGAGAAGAATCCATATCCCTATAATTTGAACGGAACCCACAAAGATAGAGTGTAGAATTCTGAGCCTAAAATCATCATGTCTCACTGTAGAATATAGCATAGAAAAGAAAATAACAAATTTGAATAGGGTAAAAACGAAATACAATAAGTTCTTTGAGAAGAAGAGCATTCTTCACGATCGATTTCTCTTCGGATCTCCCCCGCATAGATTTGAACATCGTAAAACTCAAAATATCCCTGTCCCTAACGCTTTCGAGCTGTTAATGGTGTGTTGCTTTAGGGTTTCAAAGCGTCCATGCTTTTGCAAAATACGGAAAAAGCAAGCATCATAGGGAAGAATGGAATCATGGAAAAAGAGAACGCAAGGTTGAATAGCGCACAGCAGGGAAAAAAAAATTGAATGAGTCGATTAGAAAATTTGAATAGGTGGAACAAAGCGGAGCGAGAAAAAAAATTGTGAATATGTGTAAATGTATGTATGTATATATATGAATGATAATAATATACATAATAAATGCTAATAATATACATAATGAGCGGGAGGTTGTATTGTATGAGTGATAATAATAATATACATAATGATATGTCACACAAATTTTTTGAGTGCATATTCTAATCCTTATATTCAAACTTTTGAAAATACAAATATTCATATTAAAATTCTAATGTTCCATATATTGAACCATTATATGTTATTCCTAATGAATAAGTAAATAAATTATGTACGACATACCTAGACATGTACCCGGAAATAAATAAGTTATTGCATTAATCCATTGCTTTTATTTTGTTAGGTAATGTGATTTTGGAATAAGTTGCATACCTAACATCATGATTTGGTGTTAACCATGAACAAGGGGCTTTTAAGCCGTCAAAATCTTTCTGAGATCGCATCCAACTAAGCCCACACCATCCCCTTAACGACTAGAATTTTTCCTATATAGTTTTGAACCAATTATTTTCTCACAGGTGATTGTATCTTACCCATTATTTCACATTCCCCAAGGCACAAATCAAATATTTGGATGTATCTTGGATGACTTGTCACATTCCATGACTAGCTTCATGCACATTGAATAGGAATTCCCATAATTTAAGAATTTTTTTTGGAGGGTTTTCATGGCACACCAGTTTTGGGGATTAGGAGGTTGATGAATAGGAGATTAGGGGGTTAGGAATTTAGGTTTAGCGATTAGGGAGTTAGGACTAGAATAATGAGTTAGTGCGAGTTAAGGGTTAGGGATTGGGGGCTTGAGGTTGGGGATCTAGGTACATTTAGAGGTGAGGGGAGTAATGACTTAGTAGTGGTTAAGGGATTAGAGGATTGGGGTTAGGGAGATCATAATGATTTAGTGGTTAAGGGTTTAGGGATTGGGGAGTTAGGGGTTAGGGGATTTGGGTGCCGAGGTCACAAGTATTGTTTGCTAGGAAGGCTTTCCAAAGAGTTGGCTGACATCACTATGACACTGTTAGAAATTAGAAGGGGAAGAGAAAGGAAAAGAAAATGGGTATCATATGAAAGGAAGCAATTGGCAAAATTGAGATCAAAAACGGTGGAGTTAATTTGAAAAGCAACTTGCCCAGAATGGATAAAGATAAAACTTGACAACATATTGGTCAATTTCCTTGACCCTTTATTGGTTATTTAAGAAGAGTATGAATATGCACGGAGTTAATATCAAGGTAACTTGACCCCCTATTATTGAAGATCAAGAGGCTGAGAGAAAATCAATCATCAATGAAAATTCAAATTTTCAAGTGAGCAAGATCAGCAAATTGAGGTAGAGTTTGGGGAACCTTCGTGACGAATGAGGCCTATGTGATATGGCTTCTGGTTTATTGAGTATATAAAAATTAGGCAAATGAAAAACAATTACTTCTTCAAAACTAATTAATTGGAGGAGAGAACAGAAGTTGGGGGTTAATTGGGAAATTTAGGTGCATTAAAGGGGTTAGGGGTCGAATGACAGGTTAGTGATTAAAGTTAGGGATTGAGGCTTGAGAGCCCGACACTGACAGCGTTTGGAGTGAGCGCCTCCGTGAAAGCATTAAACCGAATGTGTTAAGGGGTTATAAGTTTATGGTTTGAAGTTAAATGGGTTGTAGATTTGGGAATTAGGTTTAATGGGTGGGGGTTAGCAGGTTTATAGGTTTAGAGTTTAGGAGTTTAGGGATTGGGGATTAGTAGGGTTGAGGATTAGGTTGAGCTTAGGGGTTAGGGGGATTTGGGCGGTTAGAGGTTGGGTGAATATTGATTTGGTGGTTGGGGATTAGGGATTAGGGGCTTGGGGTTGGGGAAGAGAATGGTCATTCCGGATGCTGTCATGACCGAGGTCTGTTGTCTACTAGGAAGGCTTTCCAAAAAAGTTGGATGGCATCACTACTGTGACACTATTACGAAATTAGAGGAAGAGAAAGGCAAAAGGCAGGTATGAGCGAAGAGTAATTGGCAAAATTGAGATCAAAAGCGGTGGATTATGTGACATTATGATGAATGCGAATAATCTTGACAACATATTGGTCAATTTCCTTCGACCCTTATTGGTTATTCAGGAGGTATGAATACACCACCATTAATATTGATACTTCGCTAACAGATAAAGGGTTGAGGGTTTAAAAGGATTGAATGTTTAAGTTGAAGGTTAAATGAATTTAGCGTTTTAAATCGAGTTGGGGTTGATGAATTTAGCGATTAGAATTTTAGAAATTCAAAGGTTACAGCGATTAATGAACTAGGTTGCGAGAGTTAAATAGTTTAGGGTTTTAGAAATTTAGTTAATGAGTTTAGAAGTTGGGGTAGTGTTTAAAAAGAGGTTAGCGATTAAAAATTGAGGATTTAGGGTTTAGGGAATTAAATACGATTAGTGACATTTAAGTTTAAGGTATGGGATTTAGCAGGTCAAGTTTGTTGAGTTAGAAGTTAACGAGAGTTAATGAGTTAGAAAGTTTTAGGGTTTAAAGGGTTGAGTTGAAGTTTCGAATTAATATTTCAAAGGTTAAAAAGTTAAGGAGTTAACGTTTGAAGGTTAATAAGTTAAACATAATTGAAAAGGTTAGGGTTTAAATGATTTTCAAAGTTTAAGTTTGAGGGTTAAAAATTTAGTAGTTAAATTTTTAGGTTAAAGTTAGTGAAGTTAAATAAATTCGTTTAAAGGTATTAAACAGTTAATTTGAATTTAGAAGCAGGGTTTGAGGGTTGTGGGTTAAGGGTTTAGGGTTGAGTTTAGGGGTTAAATGAGTTGGTGGTTTGGGGAGTTAAATGGGTTGAGGTTGGGGTTTAGAGGTTAGTGGTTAAGGAGTTTGAAGTTTGGGGTTTGGGGTTAAATGGTCGGTTAGGGTTTGAGGTTTGTGGTTTGGGGGTTAAATGGGTTAGGGTTTATGGATTAGGGATTAAATGGTTTAGGGGTTAGGGGTTGTAAGTTTAGGGTTTAGGTTTAAATGAGTTGGGGGTTTAGGGGGTTGGGGATTTGGGTTAAAATTTTAGGGGTTAGAGATTAGGGCTTTAATGGGGTTGGGTTTTAGAGGTTTTGAGGTTTATCGGGTTTAGGGGTTAAATAGGTTAGGGTTAAATTAGTTGCTTATTCTTTGCCATCTCAATGTAAAAATTTTTGTAGTATTGTTTACTTGTTGCCATGTCTTCTTTATTTGTTATTAGTATTTGTTTTCCATTTCTTTACATTTGTTGATGAAAGTGTCTGTTGCAATCAAAATTAGCAACAGTAGCGAGACGGGCGCCCTCGACGAAATGACCGAGCGAGAGCGCGCACCGGTCTGGCGACCTCGCACGTGCGACACGGCGCGCACTTTGGTAGGAATGACATACAAAGGAGAAAATGAAGCAGTGCCCAGAACATGCTGAGGCACCGGGCGGTCACAACTTAGTGGCGGTGTGGGCGCCCTCGAGCAGAAACGACCTGACCCGAATGCGCCCTTTCGGAGGTGACCTCACATGGTGCGACATGACGCGCGGGTCGAACAAATGTGCCACGGTAGAGCGAGCAGCAGCGAGCCGCACCGAACTTGCACAAGGCACAGGCGGCGGTCCTGGCTGCTCGGCGGTATGGGTGCCTCGGGCCAATGGCTAGAACCGAATGCGCTCGGTTGGGCGACCTCGCCACAACGCGACATGGTGCGCTTGGCCGACGATGCCACGAGGGAGAAAATGGAAAACGGGCGCCGAACGTGCCTGTGAGCACCCGTTGGTCACAACTTGTAAAATTGATATGGGGTACCCTCGACGAAAAATGGTCGAGCCGAAGACACCCGGTCGGGCGACCTCTGCGCGCGACATGACGCGCCCGGCCAAGACGATGCCCGCGGGGAGAAAACGGCAAACGGGGTGCTCGACGTTCGCAAGGCCTTGGGGAGTGATCACAAGTTAACAAAGCCGTACGGGCGCCCTCGGGCCGACGACGACCGAGCACACAGTCGGCGACCTCACAGCAGCGCGGCAAAGTGCGCTGAATAAATCACTTATTCAATGGAGATTAACACAGTCACATCAATTTCAGGTGCACATGTATAACACATAATCTCTTCTCTGATTAATTGTCACATGCGGAAAGAATAGACGATATCACATCAAATCATCACACACATTAACACGGTATGTATGAGAAAGCTTATGGCTGAGCACAACTGTGGTATGTTATAAACGGAGAAAATGCAGCAAATACATAGTACAAACTCCTCACAAGGTACTCGTTACTATCTCCAAAGCTACACAAAAACTAGCTTGGTTTTGAACAAATCCTGAAGTTCAAAACACACCTACTTCTCTGCCTCTATTGCTGATCAAGGCTGGTCACAAATAGAATCAGTTTGAATATCCAACTTCCATGACTGCGCAATTGTCATTGGTAATTTCCTCCAAGTGTGGTGCAAATCTCATACTGGCCAGTCCTCCAAGCTGATAGCTTTACTCACCCTTTCATCTACCTCTTTCATGGTCTCATGTTGTCATGCCAGCGAGTTAAGCGTGTGTTCTTTAGTTGAATAATGAGTTAATAATTGTGGTAATTAAATAATATTTAATTCACACAACTCATCTCTAGTGTATTAGCAGTTAAACTAAATACAACTAGTTCAACTAGTTAACGAACACCACCTCCATTAATTCCTATATCAACTCCACCAAAACTACTGCCACATGAGTCTAAGCAAGAGTCTAGCAAGATACCATCAAACCTAGGAACACGTGATTCCCTCTGTCGATTTGAAGCCCATCCTTGACTCGAGGCGAAGTGCTCAAGAGAAGTAATGCCCATTTATAGTCAAAAATATTGACAAGGGTAAATAATATTTTGACTTCCATATTTTAAGGAAAGCTAGGTCTAAAAATAGCACAATGACCTAAAAATATGGTCTCATCTATTTTTACCAACATATAGCATACTTCAAGAATCTCATACATGCAATCACGAACCATGCTCCATATGTCTAAAAATAGACATAGTCTAAAAATAGATTTTCGACAAAAATCACATGTGTGGTCCCCACCTAGTTTGGGTGATCACTTTCCAACTAGGATCGAGAAAGATGTTTGAGGAGAGCCTCCTTCAACATTTCTTGTTGCCATTTCCAACACGACACGACGCACTTTTGAGCCAAATGATGCCACATGGGGAGAAAATGGAAAATGAGGTACATCGAACATGCCTGAGAGCACACAGGCGGTCTGAAGTTGGCAAAACATATGCGGGCACCCTCGACGAACGACCCGACCCAAACGTTGCTGTGAGAGTCGGGGCGACACGATCACCAAGGCATGGCTTCGACGTGCCCGACCAAATGATGCCACGCAGGAAGCAAACGGAAAAGCGGGCGCACGAACATGCATAATGCACACGGGTGGTCACAACTTAGAAAAACATGCGGGCGCCCTCGAACGAACGGGGCCGGCCCAACGTTGCCCGGTCGGGCGACCTCCTGCGGCGCGACATGATGTGCCCGACAACGATGCCACATGGGAGAAAATGGTAAACGGGCCTCCCGACGTGCCTGAGCACCGGGCGGTCCATGACAGCAAGCGATACGAGCGCCCGCCAGGCAGAAAGCGGTCCGACCGAGCACCCTGATCGGGCGACCTCCACGTGCAGCAAGAGAGCACGGGCGTGCACGACCGAACGATGCCCTGGGGAGCAAATGGCAAGCAGGGGCCACTCGACGATGCCTGAGGGCGCCGGTGGTCACAACCGAGAAAAGCGTGCGGGCGCCCGCCGTGAAACAACTTCGGCCGAACGCGCACGGTCGGGCAGCCTCACGGTGTGACACGGCGCACCGACCGAACGATGCCACATGGAGAAAAAGGCAAGCAGACGCCCGAACGTGCACGAGAGCACCGGAACGGTCACAACTTAGCAAAAATTGATACGGGCGCCCTCGAATGAAAATGGCAGGCAAACGCGCTCGATCGAGGTGACACCGATCACAAGGCGCTGACCATGACACGCGGAACTAAATGATGCCACATGGAGAAAATGGAAAAACAAAGCTTTACGGATGTGCAATGCACCCGTGATTCATAACAACAAGGCGTGTGGGCACCCTCGAATGAGCGAACCCAGAACACGCCGAGGGTCGACGACCTCACATGGCGTTAGGCAAATGATGCCACATGGGAGCAAATGACAAATGGGCACCCAAACGTGCACCAAGGCACCCGGTGGTCACCAACAACAGGTCGGTACGGTCGCCATCGAGCCGAAATGGTCTAACCCGAACGTTGTCGAGCGACCGCTCACACGAGGCGGCGACACGACGCGCCGACCGAACGATGCCCACGAGGGAGAAAACAAAAATGGGCTGCTCGAATGTGTGAGGTGCCCGGCCCGGTCACAACTTAGCAAAACTGATATGGGCGCCCTCGAACAAAACGGCCGAGCCGACGCGCGATCGGGCGACCTCCTATGACGCGCGATGCGCGTTAGAAAAAGCCGATTCACATGGGAGAAAAAGGAAAACGGGCCACCCATGTGTGCACAAGGCACACGAGCGACCACGCGACTTGGCAAAAATGATGCGGGCACCCTTGAACGAAATGGCCAACTCGAGGAACACGCACCGGTCGGGCGACAGTCATAAGGCACGACCGGCGCGCTCGACCAAACGATGCCACATGGGAGAAAATGGAAAATGGACTACGAACGTGCACAATGCACACAGGCGATCCACAACTTAGCGAGCGTACGACGGCGCTCTCGACGAAATGGGCCGGGCAAGATGCGCCGGGTCGGAGCGACCTCACATGTGGTGTGACATGGCCGCGCCCCACCTAACGATGCCACATGGAGAAAGAAAATGGAAAACGGTGCACACAGACATGCATAAGGCACACAGGCGGTCACAACAACAAAACATACGGGCACCCTCGAAGCAGAAAACACGACTGAAACACGCCTTGGAGTCGAGCGCTTGATCACAAGGCGTGACTTGAAGAATTTTGTGTCTTTCATAGAAAAATATGCGAGTTGATATTTCAAGTTGATTCTCATCATGTTAATATACGAAATAGTATCTTCATATAAATATGGTTAATAAATCGGTCAATTTATCAATGTTACAAAACAACGTCAATAATAATATATTTGGATCAATTTTATAAACGTACGAAATATCTACAAAACTAGAATTCTCCTTAATATCCTTTTCATATTTCATTCGTTATAATATCAATTTGAATGCTTCCCAATGGGTTCATCAACCTTGAGCAAGACATAACAATAAGGTTCATAAGCCTCAATCAATGCTACTCTCTAAATTCATTTCATTAGTTTTTTCTCCTACGGAGTAGTATCTCTTTCAAAATAAAATATTCCTCCCCCTAGAACCACCTTGAAAAATACCTTAAATAATTCTCTTCTCGTGCCTTCTAATTCCAATGATGACTCTTCAATATGTGTGGAAGTCGTGAATTTTCTCCCATTAAACTTTTTAGCCACTTCCTTTGGTTATGTGGGAATACCCTCTTTTCCGCCACCCTATTAGGGTGTCAGCAAACTAAGAGTTCATTTTTAGTTTTCATTCTCTCTATACATATATTAGTATGGTTCCCAACCATTCCTTTTCTAGTCGAATTTATTATGCATCCAATTCATTAAGAATTCTGCAATACGACATTTAATATCAACCGGAGCCCCTTAATCAAATCTCATTCCCCAAAATGTGGAATGTTTCCTAATTTATCGGTGAGCTCAATTTTATAAAATCAGAGATAATATTTACAATAAGATGAAATTCGTCCGAGCTATCCTGACCTATTGTACACTTTTGACTATGGATCTCATATAAAATAATGATTCCATGACCTTTAATTTAATTGTAACAAAAGTGCCACGATACATAACAACAATCCTTCATTCCTTGTATTCCCATGGCGTTGAGGATGTTAGGAACAACAATTAAATGGTTATTGAGAATAGATGTTCATGACCTTTGACATCACATCCTTCCATCATATGTCCACTCATGCCCACCTTTCATGAATACATTTTGAATTATTCTGTTTCTGTTCAAAAAATAAATATCCATTGATCTTTGAACATAACAACCTAATTCACTTTTGCATTCACTTTCTATTTTGAGGGTATGCTAGTATATTTTTTTTCTCATATACTTGTGAGGTCCCTTGGACAATGTATTCATATAGATGTAATACTTTTGAAAGGATGGTGAGAATTTGGTTGTTTATTAGTCCTAACCATGGAGTATTTTAATGCTTATTTTTTGTCTTGTATAGTTGGTTCTCATGCTCATTTTACACACCAAATGTCAGGTGGTCAAACCACAATGAGATATGCTTATCATGTTTTTTGTTTCCACAAAGAAATATTTCACCCAGGCTTAGCTCTTTTGGAAATACACTTTTGCTTTTGGTTTCTATTTCAATGCATCCTCTACTTCTTATTCAATGAGTGGCTTATTTATTCTAGAGCATATTATTATATCGTTAAACATAAATGCAATTTTATTTCTTGTAATGATTGTAACACCAATTTTTTTTGTTGTTGGTGATGTAGGAGTCTATAACAACTAAATTATAACATACATTTCAATAATGTATTATGTGTTAGAGTCTTTGTTGCAACCTTCAATTAAAATGGCAAATCACTCATTCAAGTAAAGGTGAATAGTAGGTTTTCATCTCACCAAGTTGTAATCAAGGATTTAAAGATCCCAAGCATGTCCTAGCCTTTGGAATAATATGCAAATGTGCAAGTTTCATGTATAAGTGTAATGTAAATTTTTGATGTATAAGCATGTTTTCCAACAAAAAAAACATTGTATCCAATAATGTAATACTCTCATTATATCCAAATAAATCATATTTATATAAAAAATGTTAAATAATGTGATGTTTTTCATGTATTCAAATGTTGAACAATTGTTAATAGTAATACTTTACATGTCCACGCATGTAGTTGTTTTTCATGTCCAAGTTGTTGTCCAACCAAATAAATGTTATCAATGATGCAATATTTGTTATACCCAAATAAATCATATTTAATATTAATAAAATGTTAAATAATACGATGCTTTTCATATTAAAATGTTGTGTTAAACGTCGGTCTTACGGCGCTTAGAGCTTAGTCGGAAGAACGACGTTTCTCATATAGATGTCGGTCTTGCAACGTTTGGCTTCACAATGTGTCGCAAGAGCAGCGTCTATATGAGAAACGTTGCCTCGGCCAGTTTCTCCCAAGCGTCGCAAGACCGATGAATGTGTGGGCGAGGTCTCAATTCCGTTTTCGTCCCATAACGTCGTAAGGCCAGAGCGAGTGTTTGAAATTTCGCAATTAAGACGACAAACATAAACGTCGCAAACGACGATATCCATAAACATCGATGTATAGCGACGGTTTGTGGCCGAAGTTGAAAATTTGATAGAAATTGAAATTTCCCACGTTCCGACATTACGACAAAAAGTGTCGATTTCCGCCGTCTTGGCGCCTCTCATCCTGAAATTGCGTCTCTTCACCTTAATTTTCTCTATTTTACTTTGTTCATAAAAAAAAAATACCAACTAATGCCACTTTTCCTTTACCAATGCATTTTCAATTTCCATAGTCATTAATTAATCACTGGTGATACCCATCACTATGTTACATCAGAACATTCAACTTGGAATACGTCATGACCTTGGTATTTTTTATTTACATGGAAAATCAATTGGAGGTTGTTACTTGGTGCATAAATAAAATAGTTTCTTGTGCATCATGAAGTGCCATGAAGTGTTGATTTGTGCATCATCAACTTCACGGTGTTTCTCGTTGCCACTACATCCACTCGTACGTTGAAATGGGAGAAACATATAAGAGTGAACTAGTATGGAGAGCAATGAGGAAGCAACGTAAAGTTAACATAAAAGGTAGATGAAAACTTGATTTAGATGTTGGTTGTATGTCATTGAGTGTAATTTGGGCGATTCTGGGAGCTGAGAATGGTAGACGAAGACACTGCAATGAACAAATTCACAAACACTTATAAACGTAATTATTTGGATCTAAAATAAGGGATGTCCAACATAGTAAGATTTATGAATGTGAGGGCATATGTTTATTTAGAGCATTCAAAAAATCAAGACCATCACAACACATGAAATACACTTTTGGTGTGCTATGGAGATATCCTAGTCATATTGAGAGATCCATTATCATATGCAAATTGGAATTTTTTTGGAAAGGACACAAAAGAATTATTTTTTTTATATTATAAACTCTAATACGAAAGGTGGACATGAACAACTAAAATTACAATGCTAAAATATTGTTCTACGAAAACCTCTTTTTCAATATAAACTCTTACTAAGCACTAATGAAGTCTTTTTTCGCGTCAACTAAATCAAAGTAGGCTTTCTAAAGTTTTCAAAGCCCGCATTTTGAAATATGTATGGATGAGATATTAAGAATTATCTTTAATTTTAAAATCCACTAGCAAGAATCCTTCATTTACCCCGATTAGAATAATTGTTTAACTATGGATTTCACATATGAAAAATTTGAAGAAAATAAAAATTTAGAGGTAAGCCCAATTCTTAATTTTTAGTAATCAAATGAAAGAATTTCCTCCTTGCTACACAATACCTTGGTACAATGAATCTATTCAAGTAATAAGGCATAACCTAGTCCTAATTTTATCGATTTGGTAGAGTTCAATCTTTTGAAGTCATACAGATCTGAAATAATATAGTATGGAGAGGTAAAAGAGAAATCATCAACACAAAATACGAAGGCATTCATAAGTAAAATAAATAAATTTCAAGATCCATTGTAAGAATCATTCATTTACTGGTGGAATATTTGTTTAACTACGATTTCACTAAAAAAATTGAAGAAAATAAAATATTTAGAGTAAAGAAACTAAACAAAATAAAATATTTAGAAAGTAATAGGTTTTTAATTTGTTGGTAAGACAAATGAAAGCATTCCTCCTTGCAACATAATACCTTAGTCGGCGGTGAATCCATTCAATTAAACATGGCATAAAATAGGTCCTATTTTTTACCAATTTTGGTAAGATTTCAACGTTTTGAGATTCATACAAGGTCTAAGAAAAAGCTATATATTATGGATAGGTAAAAATAATCAACTTGTAATTTCCTCATATAAAATACCTCGGTCACATGTGAATCAATTCTAGTAATATGACATAACTTCGTCTATTTTACCACTTTGGAAGGAGTTCAATATTTTAGAGTCATGCAAGGTCTATGAAAAAGTTATATAGTATGGAAGTTGAAAAGCATCAAAACGAAATTCGAGAAGGCATCCATAAGCTGCGAGAAAAAAAAACTTGTCCATTGAATTTTAAAAATGTGATTACTCTCCAAAAAAAATTCGGGAAATTTTTTTAAAATGATGTTCGAATCTGTAAAAACCCAACCCCACATCATTGATAAAGTCTGCGATTAATTTATCTTTTAGATTGTGATATTAAGAACGTCCCATGTATCTCACACCACCACCTTCACCCACCCTTGTGTTTGAAGGTATCTAAATTTGTGTATGCTTGTGAAGATGGAACACGGACATAGACACACACACACACACATATCCACACACTATCAACCGAAAGGTCTAAGATAAAAGAACACATCACATCGAAAAGAACACCCAAGTAAATAAATCCATGTGATAGCAAAGAGAAAGCAACAAAAACTCACCTTATCCACCAGCAAATGGTGAATATGGCATAATAAATAACAAAGGAAAAAGAAATAACGGTGCAAACCATTACGAGTTTCCTAGAAGCAACTTGCATTGCCTCATTGAATGTTGGCTCTTAAGCATTATGTAACAAGAGCTCCCTTCTGAAAGATTTTCCCTTATAATAGGAATTCCTTCAAATTCGGGATGAAATTTTCATTTTTGTTATTGACATTATAAAAACACACTAATTCTACCAACATGGGCATACTTTGGATTTGGTAGTGAATATAGTGGCTTATCATGCCATCCCTGAGTTCAGTGCAATGAGGCATGAATAAGTGGTTAGATATGATTGTACGATTCCCCGATGCTCCAAAGCCAAAACCATAAGATATTGTTCCTGCGGAAAATTGAAAATAGACTAACTCCTAGCTACAACGGGTATTCACGTACTCCAACAACAAGAAGAATCCCATTGAAAACACGAACTATGAAGAAAGAGGCTCGACAAGTTCAAGGTGGGTCAACATGAGCACACTAGATAATCATGCCAAAGAAGTTTTAACGGAGGAAAAATTATGAGAATTCTAGGTAACATTATAAAAGCATGCTAGATAATCATGAAATAAATTTTAATAGGGACAAAGTCTGAGAACCTCAAGAAATATCTCTAAATATGATTTCGATGTTGGGGAGTAGGGAAATTTTTTGCGTGGTGATTGGACACTTGTAGTCATTAGTTCGTTCACTCTTTGATCCGGATTTATGTAGAACACAACAAAATACAAATATAACCATAAATACAAAGATGCGATGGAAATAGCACTTAATTTAATTAATATCAAATAATGAAATTTGCTTCACAGGACGAATGGAAATAAACTAGCTAGTGACTGATGGCTGTTTACGAGAAGAGATGTGGTGGCTATGAGCCTCTAAGCGTATTTACAATGAGGCTTGATAGCCCTGGTATTGTTAGAAACAATTGAGAAGCCCTAAACATCCAAAACCCTAGCATGAGAGATGAAGTGCCAACCTGTAGGCCCCATTTGGGTAAATTGGTGTTTCAACTTGCCGAGAACCGTAACTTTGGCATGCAAATCTCCGTTTGACGCGCACCATACCTCATTAGAAAGATCTATCTAAGGACTAAAAATTTTTATGTGAGAAAAATCAGTCCATGGACCTAATTTCTCTTGGTTTTCCTAGAAACGTCGTTTGAGGCCTCAAAGTAGCTCCGGTTAGGGACAGAAAAAATGTCTAAAAATAGTAAGTTGTGTAACGAAACTTAAAAACTAAAAGAGACAATGGTGGGAGACCCCAAGTGGAATAGGTGGGTAGCCACCAATATCCCACGGATCATTTCACTCACCCTTAGGGAAGCAATGGTCCCCATTTCATTGAGTTCCTCCATGAGATGAAAACTTGCTGAACTTGGTCCTTGGTGAACCACTTGCCTTGGTGTAGGAGTTAGCCATCTTTGGCAACCAGTATAGTTGGATCATACATTGGTGAGTGTTCTTGAGTTGCATGTCCGCGATGCAATGCAGCCATTGGCATGTTCCATGCCGATGCAGGTTCTCTGTTGGTGTGAGTTGTTCACAATGTCAAAGGTTCCAATAGAGGTGGGAAGAAGGGACAAAGGCGGTCTACACCCGAAATGCGAGGTACGGACCAGGGAATTGTGGAATGCGAGCTCGAATGCATTTTCCTACGGCCTTGGTGATGGTGTACGACCCATATCGGAAGCGGGCGAAGCTTGCGGTGAGGTTCGGTGAGGCTCCTTCGCAAATGTAGCCACACTTTGTCGCCCACGGAAAGTTGATGACGCGTGTTCCATCATGTCATTGTTTTACTTGGCATTGGCTACTTGTGCAATGTGTCATAAGCTTTGTTGGTGGATGTGATGAATGTGCTCGATGAAGTTTGTTTTAACACCCGACAGGACTAGACATGAGTTGAATCGGCACAGTATGTACATAAATGTGGTTACATCAATGGGACATGGTGGTAGGAATCCCAAGCCACGAATGGGGGCTATGACTAGTTGGTGTGGAGAACGATTATAACTGTGTTTTGCATAGGGAGGCTCTCATCCCATGTGTGTGGATGCTTTAAATGGTACATGTGTAGAATGTGTACAATCATCTTGTTGGAAGACCTCTATCTAGCCATCGGTTTGGGGATGGAAATATGTGAACTTGGTGAGCTTGGTGTCCAACATTGACCAAAGAAATTTCGGACCAAAATGTACGGAAAGGAACCTTTTGTCCCGATCTGGAATGATGAATTGTGGGATCCCAAAGTGCACCCACACTCGTTCAAGAAGAGTTTAGTAGTGGCTAGCGATATTATTCTTGCGGTGCCTGTATGCATCTTTGAGAATGCATCGACGACCAAAAACACGGTCGTTTACATGGTTATTCGAAAGAAGGCCCGACATGTAATGTGGAGATAGTTCCCCCAGGATTCGACTAGGGGAAGGTAGCAGTATAGAGCCTTGCTTATTGATGAGTGGGTTGTCAATGGTACAGCGATTTTTGATCTTATGTGCCTAACATCTGTCGAAGGTTTGGAAAATAGAAATACTTGCGAAAGTCTTGCCACTATTTTCTTGACAGAAATGCCAGGTGACTCGGCCTTCAGTGTGCTTCCACATATAATCTTGGCACGCTCACTTGAAGAACACAAAGGTGTCCCATGTGACATAACAATGCATCTTGGAGGTGAAAATTTAGACTCGCGTGCCCCCTAAAGTACCTTGTATGTGTGAGTGAATTATAGATCACTCTTGTAGAAGCTACGAAATCGAAGTCTCGTACTAGAAGAGTTGAGAAGCCGTTAGTCGGCGCCACAATCGGTGGTCGGTTGTGGCAGTCGCAACATTATTGGTGCTACCCTTCTTGTAATTGATGTTCAAATGAAACTATTGCGGATATGTGGACCACTAATGGCGATCATTACGAAACCACTTATGTACGTATGAACTACGGGGGTCGGTGGTTTGTGTGGATGATTGTTTCCTTCCCCAAAATGTAATTCTTCCATTGCAAAGCAAAGAGAACTAAACAATGGAATACATTTCTTTGTCATAAGTGGGATACTTGTGAAGCTGTGTCGGACAATGTCTCAGCATGATATGTAACGGATACCCATTGTTGAGTAAGAACAACCCAATAGCATAGTCGGAGGCATACTGTCTCGATCTCAAATGGTTGTTGCAAGTCGGTAATGTGAGCACTAGGACATAACATAGGTGATGTTTCAATTCTACGAATGTCTTCTGTTAAGTTCCTACCAAAGAAATTTTCTTTTTCGCTCCTCCCTTGGTGACTTCGCTCAAGGGCCAAGTGATAAAGAAGAAGATCCCAACAAGAAATTGCGGTAGAAGTGTGAGAACCGAAGGCTGTGACTCTGTTATAGTGGTTGGGGCTGGCCAATCTGATAGAAACTTGGATCTTGGTTGGATCCACATGCCCCAGCCCTTTTGTCCAATAATGTGTATCCCGAAATTGAACACGGGTCATGCCAAGAAGTGCACTTCTCCAAATTGGCACACAACTTGTGTTGTGATGTTGGAGGACTTGTCGGATGTGGTGGAGGTGCTCTTCCCAGGTACGCTAAAGATCATAATGTTATCCAAGTACACCACTATAAATAGGTTGGTGGACGGGTAGAAAACAAGATTTCTCCATTAACCTCATGAAGGTTGAGGGAGCATTAGTCAACCAAAAGGCATGAAAAACCATTTGAAAAGGCCCTCCTTGGCAGAAGGTAGTCTTACACATCGGAGGGTTCGATTGGTATGTGGTGATACCTGAACTTCAAGTTGATCTTATTGAAATATTTCGCCTTTGATTTGGTCCGGAGAAGGTCATCAATCGCCAGGATCGGAATTTACCTATTCAAATAGTGATCTTGTTTAGCACCCGATAGTCAATACGAGTCTCCAAGTCCCATCCTTCTTACTGACCTGCCACGATTGAGGCTCCCACGGAAGCGATGAACTTAGCCGGATGTGACCTTTCTACAACAGCTCCTGAATCTACCTCTTAATTTCCGCGTTCTCGAATAGAGCGGCAAATGTAAGAATTGGTCCATTGAGTGACGGCGCACCTGAGTCGATTCAATGGGTTCTTGACTTTGACAATGAGAAGGTGCCTGACAGGTGAGGGTGAATATGTCCGTGCTCACTCCAAAACCTTCGCTCCATTTTATTTGTTGTAGTGTGAGAAGCCCTATCTAGAGGTACGTTGCCACAATCTCCTTCTTTCCACAGGCGGAATCATCGGGAAAAAAAAATTTCCTAGTTTTGGAAATAAAACTTATTTGCATTTTTTGGGTAACAAAAGATAGAGGTAGGCGGTGGTACCTCTGGTATCTGTACAAATGATTTCCCAAAGTAACAATAACAACGTGGCGGTGGTGACTCATACACAACATGTGGCCCACAGGTATGGTTGTCCTAATAATACATCACAAACACATCAAGAGGAGCAATGTCATAATGCCTCATCTGTGAAGGGCTTGATGCGGCAAGGAAGGTGGTACGCGTAAGCATTGGAGATCATCACTTGGTGAAGCCACTCAATGACGTATGGTTGTGGTGTGTTGTAGTGGAAAGGAACCACCAATTCTGACATCGCAAATGAGGTTATTAAGCTCCCATTTTCGATAATGGGCCCTTGTAAGGAAACTTTACCCACATCTAGGAGAGTGGAAGAACGCTCCTCTCCCCAGATCTTCGAAGGTTCCACTCCTTCTAGATCTTTTGATGTGATAGTTGTTGAGCTTCACATTAATAATCGTTTCCCTTTTTCATTCCCCTTGTCGGTACAGACCCGGTCGGAGCATGCATCTAGTCGGAAGCCCTCATCTCGGCCAGCTTATTGTTGCTTGGCAGGCAGGTCACTTGTGTTGTGAAATTGTAGCTCTTATGGAACTCACACACAGTTTCAGTATCCTTCTTTGTGGCTTTGTAGTGTTGTTCTTTTCTTGCATCTTTATGCTGAGATTTCTTGAGCATCGCATACCTTGGCTTTGTCCTTTGCGGTTTTGGGGCACACCTTTCCCATGCTTTTAATCGCGAGATCGAAAGTCTCACTTCTTTTGTTTGAATTTCTGCTCAATCTTGGCAGCATCACAGGGTATGTCGTACCAAGTGAGGAGATGTTAATCCATTTCCTCCTTAATGTATACGTACATAAAACTACAATACTTTGCTTTCAAATGTTTATGCGAATGTTTGATACCCAACTTTGTGCACGAGGTATGGAACATATTCGTCAGCTCATGCACACAGCATCTTGATCCTTTGTTGTCGCGGTGTGTGGTCCATTGTATGCTTGTCTTCATCTCCCCATGGGACAATATTGTTCCTTGATAGGCGTTTCGGAAAAAGAATTCCAAGTGGGTATGGATGAGAAATAGAGGATTCATCTGCGTCCTTTTCTCCACGAGTGGGTTTCCCCAGGTCCTTGACGCAGGGGTAGCTTTGAAATTGCGAAATAATATTCACCGTCCGGAAAAGTCATGAACTTCGAGAAATATCATTCTAGTAGATTCAACCATCTGTCTACGACATCTTCATCTATTTTACCCTCAAATATGGGAATGTAAAGTTTACTTTTATCTTAAAGGGATTCGTGCCTCCCGAGGTGATTTCGGATGCGGTGCGCGTAGGTGGGCGGTCGTTGAGGGATGCAGGAAAAGTTATCCATCATAGCGTTCCATTTTTTGAGAGCCTGCTAAAGTATTTTGATAGGACCTCTGCTCCCTCATCTTTATTTCGTCCCCCATAAGAGTCGTCGAGTTTGTGAGGTTGATCTTGCAAATGTTCAACGGTGGAGCCTAACTCCTTATACCAAACCTCGTTGAGGACATGTAAGGATATGAAAAAAACGGAATCGATATAGTACTGTCGTCCAGGATTTATGCAAGAATACATAACTTATAATACACATATAACCATAAATACAAAGATGTTAAAATAAAAACTCATTCACGTTAATATCAAGAAAGTGGTGAAATTTGGTTATAGACATTGTAAAATAAGCAGCTGGGCGATGGTAGCTTATCTGCGAGAAGATATGTGGTAATTGTAAACCTGCGAACTATGTTACAATGAGGCTTGAGGGCCTGTTTATTATTTATAAACAATGTAAAACCTAAACATCCAAAACCTAACCCTGGGAGATGAAGCGCCAAAACTGTGGGCCACAATTTGGGTAAATTGGTGTTGCAACTTTATGACCGTAACTTTGGCATAAAGATCTTCATTTGATGCGCACCATACCTCATTATAAATATATATCTTAGGAATACAACTTTTGATGTGAGCAACATTGACATAAAATGATGTTGCTCTGCGGTTTTCCCAAAAACTTAGTTTGAAGACTATAAATGGCCTCGGAAGTTCGAGACCGAAAACATGATAAAAATAGTAGGTTGTGCCAAAAATGAAATATTGAAAAGGGCAATGTTGGGGCCATTGGAATAAGTGGGTAGCCACCAATATCCACCTGAGTCACTCTTGTAAGATATATTTATTGATTGAACATGAGGAGTAATATAGCTCATAGGAGGAGAGTGAGTGAGTGCGAACTCTTGTTCTGGCGATTGTTGGTGGTAGTAGGCAAGCACGCAAGGCAAGCAGTAATGGAGGGAGGTAGGTATGAACTCCAAGAGGAGGTGGGTATTGAGCAAGATACCACACCTACTTGTTCGCACTATTTTTTAACCAAAGTGGGGAAAGCATAGAGAAGGCGACCATTAATGGAGACAATCTCTTCTCGATGGTGATTCACATTGTATATTTGGTGGCTGATGATGTTATGTTTGCATTGGAAAAGACTGACGCAAATTATTGGATAGATGTCACAGTGTAACAAAAGGGTAGATGAAAATGTGTTGTGAATAAATTCAAAATGGAACACCTCATTAGAGAACTTTTGACGTCTAAAATGGGCCTCTAAGGCAAAATGTACAACCAAAATCCAACTTTATAAGAACCAGTATGATTTAAGATGATGATGTCAACCATGGGGATGATTCTCCAACTTTTTTGGGTAAAAGGTAAAAATATTAAAAAATAATAAAATAATAAAACTACTTTTTAAACTTGTATTTCCAACTTATCTCCCCTAAGGTTTTACTCCAAATTTCAGTGGGATTACTCATTGGATGAAAAATTTAATTTAGCATCAGGAGTACCCATGTTGCATACTTTCAATAGATCTAGTACGAAAAATGAGAAATACATGAAAAAAATGTGATTGCAATCACATTTTTCATGTATTGTCATTTTTATTGTAGTAAAGTCCATTTAAACATGTGGAAACATGGTACTCATGGATGAAGAATCAAATTATTGCATCTAATGGTGTTCACTGAAATTTGAGTAAACTCATAAGGATATAAGTTGAAAATACAAGTTCAAAATGTAGTTTTTTCCTTTTCCCTCTTAAATTTGATGATGTAATAAAATCTTATTTTATTTTTCCACTATTATTTTATAATTTCCTTGGGAGAGCCCATTTTAGACCTCAGGAAATTCCGCTAATGATCGGTGTAATCTCTATAAAATCTAAGAGTTTTAATTCATTTATTTCCATTCAATTCATTCATGACTCCATTTACAAATTGATTCTATTTTCATAGATTACCTTCTTGAGATTACAATCGACGCGATGACATATTCGATGTGATCACATTGATAACATACAAATGGTGAATATATGGAAAAATACGGAGAACTTCAATAATATTTCTTCATCCATGAGCATTCTTTGTAGTTATCCAAATCCACAATTGCACCCTTTTCAACACACACACGGATATGAGATATTGGCTTTAATGACTCGCTAGTTATCTCTTCTTTTAAATAAATTTTTGTTGTTTGTATTATTATATGTAATATCATTGACACTAATAATAGTCATGTCGTGACATATCTATCATAAAATATTCTTTGGTAAGCATCTAAAATATTGATTTATTTATTCTCATAACAAATCAAAAAGCGCAGTGAAAATAAAATAATGGCAAAAGCGTTCAGTTTTAAGTAGGTGTTTAACC